>OZ024913.1:28818107-28918107 GCA_964017125.1 Flabesymbios commensalis | reverse complement strand
TTGGCCGAGGAGATCAAGGCAATCGCCGCTAATTGGCCGCTAATTGGTGTCTTTTAGTCAGGACATAGGGGGATATACGGCAACACTGATTGTCTGCCCAACGCCGGGCCGACGGCATCAACATGTGGCCCAATGCTGTAGGAACATTTAATCGTCCTTCAGCATGTGTTTAGGTATACAAAAAGTTTGTTTGGGTTTTAAAAGGTTTCATAGAAATATTAATAAGAAATATTTGTAAAAATCTAAAAACTCTGAAAAAAATGAAATCATGATCTGGGGGATACACTACTTCACTACAAAACTAAAAGCGAGATTGATGTCATCCCAAGGGGCTGCTTTAAAATGGGTAAAATAAAAAAATATTATGTACAATTGGAATCAAAATATATGATAATTTCGTAAATTGAATTATTTTTCCTCTTGAAAAATTGTTTTTGTTGAAGTACAAATAAAAATGCTGAAAACGGCTATAGAAGACTCTTGTATAAATAACGGGGTTAGGGTTGCTCTGGTTTTTATTTACATATTCAAATACTGTAATATAATTTATTTTCGGGGGTATGAATTATCATGCATTGGCCATTTTTCTGTCTCTTAAATTGGCTCAAAAATATTTTGGTGCATTTTTACTGCAAAATATCTACTCACCGCGACCATCTGCAGTTCGTAGTTGTCTCATGCGGATTGCACCGATGACAAAATGAGCATTATCAGGCAGGAGATTGTCCGAGTCAAACTGCCCAGACTGTCCGTCCGGGAGTACACTATCCTGTATCGCGAGGGAGGGTACTAGTGTCTCCTCTAAGTAGGTCCACACATCTGGTAGAGATTTCACCTGACATATATAGCAAAAGGCTGATTCAGTTATTGCACATTATTCAAAATTTTTATGGGGGTTGCCCAATGGACAGAACAAATATTGAGAATGTTTTTTTGAAACAAAATCAGAATTCGCGACTTCTTAACAGCGCACACAAAAATACTTCCAAAACACTTTAATGAAGTGACCCTCTGCGTTCTCCGACGACCACCGACGACCACCAACGACCTACAACGGTCATCTAGCGCCTTTCCAACGACCTCCAACATTTTGTATAGGATAAAACCCGAGGAATTCTACATTCTTAGCCGAAGGCCGAGACCTTTTTCAAAGCTAAGAATGTAGACTTCCGAGGTTTTTAACTGACGTAAACACATCCGACCATAATGAAAATTCCTTATAATGAAGAGTTCGGTCGCGCCTGACTGATTATAGTACCATAGGCCTACAATGATAATTGGTCTGTACTTGATAAACAATATCTCTCCATTCCCGGCTTAAAATGTCGTGGACGGACAAAGAAAATAATGTAGTGGTGTGTTTAATCTGCGTTCTGTCCCTTTTGATGAACATTAGACGATTTTTTTTCGGAACGTTGTAGTGTGATCTGGTGATAGAGCATTAACTAGGATATGTATGATGATTTTAAATTGACAAAAAAACTTTTGTTTTCATGGTTTATACACAAATATTTCAGCGTTGAAAGAGTTAAATCAACGTCAATCGCATTATGTCGATTGGATTGAATAAACACTAAAATTTACACGTACCTGATTTAATGGGAGTCCTTCCGCATAATTAGATTTGTCGAGTAGATTTTTAAGGGAGACCGTGATCTGATAAGATTGACTGTGCCGCTGTAAGTTGGCTATGGTGACCAAGACTACAGTAAATAGGATGTATGTCAGCAAGTCATACAGAAGACTCCAAGTTCTACTGACCTAGAAAAAAACACCTTCAGACTAATTGGCAAACGACAAGGCTAATAACATGTAGGCCCTCACGTAAAGAATGATGACAATGACAGTCATGCATATAATGTAAGCTTGTGCTAACTAGTTATTGTTCAATAACATAAACACGTATCAAATACCATTAGGCTTTTACCCATTACAATTGACATTTGTGAACCTGAAGTTTCACACAAGACCATGTCTCACACATAAACACAATAACCCTTTAAGCGCTAGTTCTGATTATATTCGTTTTTTATCACCACATTTATTAGCACCTTCTAAACATGTTAAAGATAAAACGTGACATCCATCAGCAAGATGTTAAGAAATTGTTAATACATTTCACTTACTTGAAATTGTGGATCGTGGCAGCGAGACACAATTTCAAGTGAGTAAAAATTCAAATTAACTAATTTGGTGGTTCAAGGGTTAAATGTTAAAACCCTTGTATGGGAACTCTTTAGTGCACTGAATGAGTTACTACACTACCCGCGCACATAACGTGTCACCCACCAGATGACCAATGTGATATGCCCGTCTTCTCAGATGAGAGCAGATTCAATCTGTCTTACAACGATCGGCGTGTTAGAGTTTGGAGGACATACAGTGAGAGGTTACTCCCAGAGTGCCTGTCTTAAGCCCAGAAAAACACCACCCAATCGTAAGAGTGTATAGGTGCATGATCGATAGGGGTGGAGGGTGACACGCAAAGTGCGAATGTTGGATATGCTGCAAATGAGCTGAGCTGACGTTATCTCAAAAACATGTTCGCTTTTGTGTGTTTTTATAAATGTTCTACGACAAAACTAGATCTGCAGTTAGTGATCTGATCGGGTGAGCTAGAAACAACATGTACATAACTGCTTTTCTACTCCCTTATTCAGTGTTATTCTGAATAAATTCATTCAAGAAAAATGCATAGTTCATCAAAACATAGACGTTTTTCCAGCTATTTGCAAAATTGTGTAACTTCTATTCAGTTGGTGCCGCAATCCCATCTCACAGTGAAGTGAAATAAAACCGTGACAGTAAAATATTTAGCCCTGAACACGCTAAATTAAAAAAATTAAATTTTCACCAACTTGAAGTTGTGTCTCGCTACAATATCAAACTTACTCATATTCGGTTAATTTTGGAACAAGCATTTACAAATTCTGATGGTAAACACACATTTCGTTCAAATAACTGTGACTTAGCAGGCTAATAAAAGGGATTTAAACCGGCTATACTCGTACTTAGCGGTTTAAGTATTGAAAATAAACAATTACAAAACCATAAACGATCTGATGATTAACCCTTAGAACACTGAGCTATTCAATTTAAAATAAAATAAAATTTTAAATTCAGTAACTTGAAGTTGTGTCTCGCTACCGCGACACACAACTTCAAGTGACTGAAAATTTATGTGATTTGTGAAATTTAAGTCCTAGCATATTCAGTGTTTCAAGATTGGGGGCATATTTTAGTTTTAACAACTGGTTATACAGGTACTTAAGACAGAATGTGAAACACATAATGTCTACTGTAGTCGACGTCAGAGTTCTAAGGGCTAAGACGAGCGTCTCTCACCTTCCGTTGCCTCTTATGTGCTTGATCAATTACTTCAGCTGGGGGTAGCTGTTGTCGGATTCGTCTTAGTGCTGGAGGTGGCTCAATGTCCTCCTCCACGATTTTATCTAGATACAATATATTTAATAAAGGTTACCATGATTATTGTTTCAACACATTTTATTTGAATCCACATCGTAGGCCCTGGATTACCATCTTGAGGTCTCCACCAGGGTCGAAAACGACGTGCGACGCTGCTATAATATTATAAACATAACCATCAATTGATGGGATGACCCCTCAGTCTTATGCTCCGTCCATCAACATCAAGAATTAGAAATTTCTGCAAAATGTGGCCTCAAGTCAAGGCGTTATTAAATTACCACGCTTACAAGCCATTTTGGTTCCCATGACCTGGTGACCTCCAAATTAGGTCAAGGTCAATGAATGTAGAGCTTGACCTTCAGATTATGGTCATGCACATGAGGTCCAAAAATTAAGACCCTAAGTCTAGGCGTTATTAAGTTATCACACTATTCAAATACAAGCCATTTTGGTTCCCGTGACCTGGTGACCGCGGAATTAGGTCATTTATAAATGCATATATAAATAACGTTACCTAAGGCGGACACTTCGGTATCCTTTTTGCCGAGTGGTCCAAGATGAGAACGTAATACCAAGATACTGAGAATTGACACTGTGATCACGCGTACTGGCTGGATAACCAATGTACTCTTGAAAAAGGCCAAGAAAAAGGAGACAAGCCACGCCCTGCTTTGTTTTGGTCCATATTCCCAACTGTAGAGGATCACAAAATAAGAGCAGACAGCACAGGCAGTCAGTGCAAACAAGTAGGTTGTGTAGACGCTCCACCAAGGTAACCTGCAAAGGAAAGATACATAACTGATCTTGTAGGCGATGTGTCAGTAGCACCCCACCCCCCACAGACACACACCCCCTCGCCCAATCGTGTAAAATCTGTTGTAGAAGTAATAATAATTGATTGATTGATCAATTGATCAATTGATCGATCAATCAATCGATCGATCGATCGATCGATCGATCAATCAATCGATCGATCGATCGATCGATCGATCGATTGATTGATTGATTGATTGATTGATTGATTGATTGATTGATTGATTGATTGATTGATTGATTGATTGATTGATTGATTGATTGATTGATTGATTGATTGATTGATTGATCGATTGATTGGCTTTACCATACCTTACTGAGCACTGACAGCACTGGCGATTTTTCTTTTTCTTCTTCCTCAGAACCTCTAAACGTTTCTGAAAAAATAAAATTTTTAATTGTGCAGTAAATAACAATCACTAGGGAAATTTATAAAATTCAAGCCAGTTCCTCGCCACTATCTGCAAATACTGGAAATAGTTTTATGATCAATATCAGGACTGTTCAAAATTGTCAAATTTGCAACAAATGTTACAAACCATATAATCTCAAGCGTTTTTAGGGCTATGAGCAATTTTACAATATAAGAATTTACCAAAAGGGGCTTTGGCTAAAAAACCACAGTATTCGTTTCGTTACTGTTAATTTTTTTGGGAAAAAGTAAATGTAGTGTATAATTAGAGCCATAGTATTGATTAAACCTTTCTCCGCTAAGCACAACCATAGTCGTTTGTCATATGGTTTTTTTTTCTTTATTGGGATGGGAATGAAATTAGTGTTTAAAAATCAAGATTTGGAAATGTTAGGTATTAGGTTAACCCTTTAACCGCCGGTGTCGCATATATTCGGGTTTTCATTTTTTATTAGCACATTACGTACCACTTTTTAAACAAAGATAAAATGTGACATCAATCGGCAATATTTGAAAACAGTTGACCTCCATTTTGTCAAATCTGAATAATTTTCACTCACTTGAAGTTGTGGATCGCGTCAGCGAGACACAATTTCAAGTGGGTGAAAATTCAGATTGAATAATTTGGGTTTGAAGGGTTAATTAAACGAATATGGGTATGTTTCACCCACCGGAAGTTGTGGGTCGCGGTAGCGGGACACAACTTCTGGTGGGTAAAAAATTAAGAAAAATAATGTAGCGGATAAAGGTCTAAGATAAACTATTTTAGTGAAAATATATATATATGCGTCAGATACAGGATTCCGATTGATATTCACCTGTTCATCTTCCATTCCAAACATACTAAACATGCGTGTGCCGCGTCTTTCACCAGTATAAGCGGATTCTCTCCTACCCCCGCCTATGGACGACACGCGCCTGTTCCTATTCAGCGACATACTGGGTCTACCACTTTGTCCCAGTCGGGATTCAGGCCTGTTCCCTGTGGTGGATAAGCGCTTGGTACTGGGCGATGTGCGCCTATTATCTACTGGCGAAAAGCTGATGTTCTGTCTCTTGGGGCTTGTCAAGTTCTGATAGTAAGGTGTAGCTGCCGGGGCTACTTGTTGGTCATTTTCGGCATTACTTATGGCTGTGCCTGTTTCTTCCTCCTTGTCATCTTTGGCGTCAATCTTCACCGGTCGAGGACCCGCCCCATTGAATAAGACCACAATAAGGATGTTGATAGGGACTGTGAGCAGTGCACAAAACACACCGATCTTAATGGTGGCTAATGGAACCATCACTCCCCATATATTACCCACGTCATCAGATTGAGGCTCTCTCCCGTGAAACATGATGTTTGCCAGCATCATGGTGCAAAGAAACAGCAAAGCACATGTCATGCGCTGCTTGCGATTGAACGTAGAATGAGGGGAGCAGGTGAAAACGCCCAAAACAACGTGGCCTTCGCGCAGTCCGCGATTGACAAACATGCGGAAGCGGTAGCTGATGGGTTGGTTGCTGGCCTCTTTGGATGCGTCTACCTTCTGATGGAGTGATTCTTTCTTCTGTGGAGTGAGCCACTTGTCACAGACAAAGTGCCATTCCTCTGGCAGGGGATCCCCCTCGTACTCATCCTCGTCGTCTTCATCACGCTCACGTGCCTCCATCTCCTTCACCGTCACTTGCGCCAGACGCCTACCAAAACAAATTAAAAACACACCGCAGACTATCATTATTAGCAGTCACCATGTTCACTGTTATCTATTTTTAATTATTAACTCTTTAAGCCCCCACGATGCATTAAAGCATGATTTTACATTTCTGAAAACACACTTAATTTTCATCCAACTAAGGGTTTTAAAACGAAAATTTCCTTGAAACTGGTTTACCAATACGTGGTAATTTTCTTTAATTTTTAAACCACATCAAGTCATCTCCATCCACTACAAGTCGATAATTGCGGCAGCAATTCGCGGCTTGTAGTGGATGTGGATGAATATGGTAAATTCAGGCTTGAAAGGGTTGAAGCAACTATCATTTTATATCAATCAACATGGTCACCATAACTATTTTAACCATTAAAGGGACTATAACTTTTTTCAGTTACATTTAAAGGTTAAAAAACATACGCACCATGCTGGATATCGTCCATAACAATCTTGCCAGATATCCAGAGTTTTCAGGTCACCCAGACAATGTTTGGATAAGATCAGGAACCAGTGCTCACTGCCGACGCTGAAATTGGCTTCAAAGGATGCATTCAAACTCTCTGGACCAAAACGCCCGGTAGCTCCCGTCAAGGCGAATGATATGCGTGCCGTGGTTCCGGCGCCTGAGTCATAGCCGGTCATGACCGTCATTAGGTAGGAGTAATTAGCTGTAGATTCATCACCAATTACAATCACAATTCTCTAAAAAACATAAAAAATAAGATGTGTCATCAAGGATGGCTATAATGAAACCCTTATGTTGCTGAATGGCTTGTTTCTATTTTTCATTCACTAACGCTAACGCAATTTACAGCTCCAAATTGCGGAAACTATTTTTATCTATGAAAAAATAGACATACGTACAATTGAATTATTCGATTGTAAACCTGAGAATCTGCCAGAAAATGTTCAATGTCAAATTCAATGTTATTTTGTTTATTTTAATTCCTTAAAGTGCTGAAATATTTGTGTATGTACTGGTCATGGAGATCAAAGTTTTTTTTAAATTTGAAATCAACATAAATGTCAGCTCTATCCACTTCATTTGAGTACCTATGTTATTGGTCTACGGTCATTATAAATATTTTTCCTCTTGCAATTGCGGGGATCAACTTCAGACGACAGAATCTTCACGTCTAAATTCGATCCCCGTGCTGTAAGGGTTAAACATGTTAGAAACCGTATGTATGTTGGTGTAGCGGTTGTTGGCATAGTCAATATATAGATTAAAAAACCCCTTCAGTTTCCGATTTCTTGACAGACCCTATTTGAACCCGACACTAAAGTTTTTATGACAATTTTAAAAAAAAATGTATTTTTGTGTGAAAAAAAAGTTTCCCTACCTACATGTACCTTATTTTGGATGGCCATGTAACTGAAATAAAAAAAAATCACCCACCTATCCTGTTTGGGAAGGCAGGGTAATCGGAAACGGAGGTATTTTTTTGCCTAGTGCCTCGTCACATGCACGCAAATAGAACTGCTGTAGACACGATTCTCATGGGACAACTTATTTCCAATACATCCCAATGAGCACGATAAGGACATTTCGTGCTTTCATCAAATCGGCATATTTTTAGTCACTTCAAATTGCCGCAATTTCCATCCCAAGGTGAATAAAAATGTCCTCAATATTCAACATTGTTCCGCATAATTATTCTTGTTAACATGGTTAAACGCACTCACCTCTTTCAGACTGGATTTATCCTTGCGGCGTCCCCAGAACAGTCCCACGACATAGAGCATCCAGACAGCGATGACAAACACAGCCACTGTGGGGTTACTGACAAACAGGTCCCAGGACGGCGCCACGATGTCCACGTGATTTGGCGCGATAAATACACCGCCGGAAAACACAGTGAGGTGAGAGCATTGACAAATGAGGAGGCCAGGTGTGGAGGATGGCATGGCCTGCAACATACAAATAACATCCGTCACTTTGGGTGAGAAACGGTGTATCCGCCACTTCACGAAGTGGAGATACAGTAAGAATATCCAAGAGAAAAATAATACATTAACCTCTATATCTCTTCTCTCAAAGTGCAGTTACACCATGAATATCCAAGAGAAAAAATTATTAACCTTTACAAACGCGTCTATCAAAGTGGAGGTACACTATAGTATGAATATCCAAGATAAAAATATATTAACTTTACAAACGCTCCTATCAAAGTGGAGACCTGTACGCTATAGTATGAATATCCAAGATAAAAATATATTAACTTTACAAACGCTTCTCTCAAAGTGGAGGTACACTATAGTATGAATATCCAAGATAAAAATATATTAATTTTACAAACGCTCCTATCAAAGTGGAGACCTGTACGCTATAGTATGAATATCCAAGATAAAAATATATTAACTTTACAAACGCTTCTCTCGAAGTAGAGTTACACCATGTTACGCCATGAATATCCAAGTGAAAAATATATAGAAAAAATTCTTAAATCCTCGCTACTATACTCGCATTTATTCATTTTATTAGCAATTTGCATATTATGTTTTTGCATTCCTTTTACACTGACATAATCACTATGCAGTACTAAAATTCAATCCTGTGCGGGAAAACTATGGCGCCTACAAGATCCAATATGCCATATCATCACACAATGTGCTAAATAATAGACCAAAATGTATACAAGTAACAATGGTATTAAACCGAAAATAAGATCTCCGGTAAATATTATTTGTTACACTCACGAGGCATCCGCTTTTCTGCCAATCATTCAAGCTCTCATCCCAATACACACAGCTTTTGGAAGATGCTTGAAAGTTAACAGTTGTATTCAGGTTGTCTTCATTCGGTAGGGTGTAGTTTACAGCACTGCCGTTGTTGGTGTCACGCCAGGTTTTGTTGCAGAAATATCCATCAGGATCTGTGTAGAGTGAGAGGTATATTGTCACAGTGAGGTTGTCTGGTATGTCCTGCACCGTGCTGCCAGCTGCATACAGGGGCACACTCAGACCATCAGAATAGGTGGTGTTCAAGCTCGTATTATCAACATGAAACGCGGCGTTCACAACTATACACGGCTGGGAACTGTTATCGTCTACATAATCGATGTAAAAATAGGAGAACATTTTTCGTTCCCCTTCCTGCACCAGCAGATAATTGTCTTCTGTGAGCCATAAACAGAGAGCTTCTGTGTCGTTGATGTTTTCGTGTGAGGTGATGACATCTTGCCATGTTATGGGTCGATCTTTCTGAAGGATCATCACCAGTGGTTTGTTATCACTCCCATCTATGACAAACTCCATCACCGAGTCCATGTTGGCTGTCACTCTCACATTCTCAATCAGCCTGTCAGCTGGATCGCGCTGTGCTGTGCTAGACAGACGCTCTAAACCTAGGATACTCCAACCACTACTGTTACCTGTAACACATTCATATTAGAAATAAATACTTTTTTTTACCATTTAGCGAAATCAAGTGACATTCATCAATTGTTCTATTTAGGAAATATAACATTGACAAATACAAAGTCTTATTGTATTCAGACAAAATGGGTACATTTCACCCAGAGGGTGTTCAGAAAATAATTCGTGAAGATCGGATGAATATTGGCGACTGTGGAAGAAGAAGAATAGTAATAGCAAAAATATACAGCATATAGTGGGTGGAGACTTACCAGTGTAATTCTATCAGAAATAGTTGAACAGAAACTTTTTACTTCGGAAAACGAGATAGTTCAATATATCAATATAACAGAATAAATCAAGCGGAACGATAACCTATAATCACCGTAATTTACCATACAATAACATACAACTAGGCAGCCAATACTACCTATTAAAGATCTGAACGAGCTAAACTAAAACAATTAAAATAGTCTCCACTTTCTCAAAAATTAAACACATATTTAGATCAATAATATATTAGAATCGATCAAGTTAATTTTTTTTAGTGCTTCAATAAGCTGAAGACACCCATTTTCTTACATCAGATGAATATCCCACGTGTTTCTTGAATAAGAGCCAGAAGCCGTCCTTGCGAGCAGCAGCGGCTATCTAATGAGCTCATACTGGCCTCCGAGAGATGCATAGGCCTAATTAACTATAGGCCTAATAAACTATCAACGATCAACCAAACTATCACCCCCGATGAACGTACCCAATGTTGGTTCAATGCTGGGCCAGCGTCGTAGACGATGGTCCAACATTGAACCACCATTGGGTTAGTGTATTAGGCTGGAAACGCTTTTCCTGATACGATATAAAACCTATTTAAATGTCATTGATTTGGTATGCCAATAAGATTGGTGGACCGCGTGAATAAAATAAACAACAATGAGTATATTTATTTCAGTTTATTTTAATTCACACCTCTTTACATTGTCATTTGTGTGAGACAAAGACTACTGATTTAAAAATATGTGCTGCGCATCGAATGATCTTGGACCAACTTTTTGCGATATAAGCTTTTATTTTTCACGTTTATTATTATTTATTTTATTCATTATTTCAATTTAGTGGATCACGTGAACAAACATCTGATAAATTTCAATGAAGTTTCACTATCACCACAATCAATAAAGTATTAATGTGAAAAACAGTTTTTATCATAAATAAAAATTAAAAAATGTTGACTCACGTTGGATGGCATTTTGGCCAGTCATGCTGTAGACAAAAGGTGCCTGTAGGTCTGTGAGTACAACGTGGGTATTGTTAGGGTAGGACAGTGCCATCCCAAATATCTGCGGCAGTCCTACTAGGTCTGATGAGTTGGCCCAGGAATACAGATTGCCCACGTAGACAAAAGCCTGGTAAAGATAATAACATAGAAGTTACACAGATATAAAGGTTGCTTATGATTTGTTGTATTTGCCATATAAAATTAACCCTTACAGCGATGAATTATTTTTGTAAAAACCATGGAGACCGAATGCTTTGTTTCAATTTGAAATTATCATAAATGTCTTATTTAGCTCTTTCATTTGAATACCTATGTTATTGGTCTACAGCCATTATAAATATTTTATTTTTTTCAGTGCGGGGACCTTCTTTATACGTCACACTCTGACGTTTGCATACGTAGAAGTGTATCTGTTCATTTCAATTAGACTGCGACAATTTAATATGTTATTATATAGAGTATATATATATATATATATATAAAGCCTCTTCCCAAGACAAGACAACAGCAGACCTTTCCGACTCGACGAGTTACTCGTCCATCGACGAGTTTCTTGTCGCGTGAATATTCGCTCTCGCGCTCGCGTGTTTTTTGCTTTTATTACCTGTAATTGTAACTCAGGCTCATTGTCCAGCTTGGTGAGCTCGAGCAGGGGGAGGTACATGGTGACATTGGACGTCTCACACTGCATGGTGTAAACCATTCCAGACAATACATCAGCCGTGTCGACAACCAGCAACATGCACAAATTACCAGATCCTATGGTATACGTATCACCGACGTAGAGCTGTGAAAACAGCGCGACACACACCTCATTTATGTTGGACGTCGTCATGGAGCTCATTGCGCGCATCTAAAAAAAAGACAGATTGAAAAGAAATGTCTTTTTCTAGTTATTATCAATATATACTAAAATACAATATATAATATAGAACTATTCAGATCTGTCCATTGCATACCAGTTATGCATGTTTTGTCAACGTTATGCCACCTGCCAAGGCCTTAATCATTAAACATCACCAACCACTACCATGAACAGAAATTAATATTGAGCGGCCTCAATGTAGTGTTCAATACGGAATGATTCTGCATATCAACTTTGTTGCTTTTATGCATGTCATTTTTAGCGAAAAGTGTTTTCTAGAACATATAAAATATTGTTATTAAATGTCATTGAAGTAATACATTTGTATGTTTTCTTACACATAGATTTATAACTATATGTATGAAAACTTTACTTTGGTAATTATCACCAAGTCATTATGTAGTTTTGAATAAATTGTATATACAGTACGTTAATATTGGATGTTTAATTATTGTTGTTTGATCATATTTTCATTGTGAGATATTACCTGATTACTACTGGTGTACATATACAATTTGTCTATACCTTTTTTGCTATATAATGTAAAATTTATCTTCAAAATTCATTAGCATCTGGTAAAATACTAGTTACCATTCACATAGAGTCGTGAGAATGAAAACTATTTCCCCCAAAATAGATGATCCCAACAACAGATTACAAAAAAATACGTTCCACAAATTAAGACAGTTAAGAGCACACAAATCATGGACCAAGAATGACCATTTTTCATTTAACCCTCATTCTATATTATTGTCGTTTTAAATCTGTTTTATTAGTCGACCAAATTACAGTTATGTGGAATAAAATGTATGACTGTTTTTATATGTTTTATTAGTCGACCAAATTACAGTTATTGGAAATAAAATGTGTGTCTAAACATGAAGATTTGCAAGTATTTGTGCTCAAATTAAACAAATATGAGTAATTTTCACCCACTTGAAGTTGTGGTTCGCGGTAGCGAGACACAACTTCAAGTAGGTGAAAAAATACATTAACTTAGCAGGATAAAGGTTAATATATGTAGAAATATTTCTTCGTCATTTGAAGCTAGAATTTGCGTTAGCAGTTTCAGCTTTAACCCTTTGAGTCACATCATTATTTTTGCAAAATGTTATGCAAAACATATAATGTTAGCATACTCTTTGCAAAATACCAAATGCATGTACGTAAGCGTACGGCAGCGTATTTATGCCACATTTCATTTTTTAGGTGCCACTATTAAAGCTAATTAATGACGTCACAAGTGCGCGCTTTTACACATCGTGTGTGACGTCATATAATGACAAGCCTATTGTGCTTCACTATTTATGTATTGGGCGCGCTTTCAACGGCGGTTGTGACTCAAAGGGTTAAATGAATGAAATTAGGAACGAACTATTCAGCAGTCTTATGCTAGGATGTGATGCAACTACTTACTTTAGACCAGTTTTCACCACTGTCCTCACTGACAGCATTAGACACCACATCCATGAAAGGCACTATTCCACCAACGATTTGTCTGAAAACAACATTCAATCGGAGTAACATTTATTACTACAAGAGCCAAGAAGAAAAGATAGAGCATCCATGTTTTCCCGCTCATGTTTTTTTTATAGCCGAGTGGTAAACGTCATGCCTACTTTGAAAACATATCACTGAATGTTACTGAATTTATATATTCAAACCATACACTTGTAAAGAAGCATCTAATACTTCTCATTTTCATTCACCTCGAGACGCGAATTGCTGCTTCAATTCCCTCCTCAAGGTGTATAAAATGACCTCATTCTTCAAAATACACTGTAAATAATTTCATAACATCAACACGGAACGTTCATATATTGATACAGAGGCAGATCCAGAATTTTGAAAAGGCCGGAAGGTTGTCAGATTGTTTCAGCTAATATATGAGGGCTTGATATGACACTCTAAATTTACTAGAGTAGTGCATCTACCCTAGTAAATTTAGAGTGTCAAATAAGGCACTTCCCCACTAAATTTAGAGTGTCAAATGCCGATTTTGAGGTAATTTAGTAGTTTTGTAAAAGGGAAGGGTAAGGGGGTCATGGATCAGCCCCGGGAGGGGTTATGGGGTCCTGGATCCGCCCCGGGAGGGGTCAGGAGGTCATGGATCAGCCCCGGGTAGGTTCAAGGTGGTCTTGGATAAGCCCCGGGAGGGGTCAGTGGGTCCTGGATCAGCCCCGCCCGGGAGGGGTCAGTGGGGGTTTTGGATCAGCCCCGGGAGGGATCAGGGGGGTCCCGGATCAGCCCCGGGAGGGTTCAGGTTATCCTGGATCAGCCACGGTTAGGGTCGGGGGGATTGGATCATTTGGGGTCATTTTAACTCTTAGCCCCTATGTAATTTAGATTTTCACCTACATGAAGTTATGTCGGACTACCGGGATCCACAACTTTAAGTCGGTGAAAAATTTCATATATGTTTAATTTGAGATCAAGCAATGGCTGATCTTGATGTTTTTAACACCTATTTTTTATTCCCTGCTGAAAGCGAGCAATTCCAGCTTGAAATAGATGCAAATACAAATTGAAAAATCAGCAGTGCAAGGGTTAGCTATATCAGTGACCGACACTAAGCAGAACCTACCATATTGTATAAGCATGATAATACTTGATCCACATCGTAATAAAAAGTTTTAACCCTTTTAAAGCCAGGGGTGTCAATAAGAATCAGAGTTGCAGGTGGGAACGTAAAGGTAGGGGGTGGAAGATATTTGAGGGATGCTCAAGCCCAAAACACACAGCTCGCATATCTCACGCGTAAGCGTACGCGGACGTAAGTCCTAACTGAAACACACAGCTCGCGGACGTAAAGCGTACACCAAGCGTAACGCGTAACCGATCGCTCCTGGAGCGATCTTTTACGCTTACGCGTCTGTGCGCGTGAGGAATTCCGAATTTATGTCGTCATTTAGCGAGATGGTTGTGGGGTTTTCCAGGATAGTAGGGCATAGTAGGGCATATTCCAGAAAATACAACACATTGAACCAATGTTTGGCTTAACGTTGGCTTAACGTTAGCCCACCGTCTGCGACAGAAACCCGACATTTAACCAACATTGTTTCAATGTGTCAGTTCTGCTGGGATATATAACACGTGGTTGTAGGCTCTTTCGGGTGAGGGCCCTAGGGTAGTGGTTAGCACCGCTGCCTTTCACGCCAGAGTTCGGGGTTCGGTTCCCGGTCTCGGCGGTTTGAAAGAAACAAAAAATGTTTCTTCCCCATCCACGTGTGAAAGTTAGTATTGTGGGGAGCCTCCGTGACCGAGAGGTAGCGTGCTCGGCCTCAGACCGCCAGGGCTCGAATTTCAAATCCTGTGTCTGGAGGACAGTGTCATCTCAATCATCTCACCATCCTCAGGAGGTTCTCCTGGCCCAGTTTAGCCTATATGTGCACAAAGGTGGCCTAAAGCCCGATTCATTTCATTTGTAGGCTCTTTCGACACTGTGAACAAGTCGTCGAAAAAATCATTTAAAATATAATCGAACGATATCAACGTGGATCATCTTATTATTGTAGTGCAACAGAGGAAAGTCCTGTATGACACAGAGCATCGCTCATACCGAGATGCTGAATGAATGAATCAATAAATAAAACTTCTAATGCGCCAAAATTCTTGTATAACAAGCTCAGAGGCGCTTAAGATAAAAAACAGGCGAAAATTTGGTCGGAAATCGCGGTCATCTTGGACACTGGCAATGCATTCATCATGCTCATAATGCTCATAGACATGACCGTGGTTATAATTAAATAATTACGATAAATAACAAGAGCGCACTCGATAATAGCCCGCGCCATTATTGAACTTGAAGTTATCGCGTCCACAAAGTCAAATTATTGGCGTTAAATTCGAAAAATTGAAATAATTAAATAGTCCATTTAAATATTTGTTTTCAGCCATTATCGAACTTGTCCGAGAACTTGTTATTAGCAACATGCAGTATCACAAAATCACAATAAATCGGACATTTTGATTTTGTTCAGCTTTTATTGAACTTGTCCGAGAACTGGTCATTAGTAACATTCATAACAAATTTGATCAGGATAGGCCCTATATTGAAAACGTTTGAAGTTATCGCGCCCACAAGCTCAAATTATTGACGTAAAATGCGAAACATCGCAATAATTCGGCCATTTAATATTTTTCAACCAATATTGACCTTGTCCGACAACTGGTCATCCGGTCATTAGTAACATGCATAACAAATTTGGGAAGGATACATGAAACACGTTTTTTTTTCGATTCATTTCTTCAACACTGCTAAAAGTAGGTCTACTATTACAATGTTTAATATTGTCATTGTAGAACAATGGCCGTGTTCACCGGGATCAACACTGCATGTGACCCCCCAATCTGGCCTTCAAGTTTCAAAGAAACAAAATGTTTCTTTTCCGCTCACTTGTAAAGATTTAATATTGTGGGGCACCTCCGTGACTGAGTGGAAGCATGCTCGGCCTCAGACCGCCAGGGCTCCAATTTAGAATCCTGTGTCTGGAGGGTAGTGTCATCTCATTCATCTCACCATCCTCGAGGCGTTCTCCTGGCCCAGTTTAGCCTATATGTACACAAAGGTGGCATAAAACCCCATTCATTTCATTGCATGTGATCCAGATGCGAAATAAAGTGCTGTTCTGTTCGCTATGTTACGGTTGTCTTCCGCGTATGTGTGTTTTGATTTTACGCGCCTGTTACGTCCGTAAAACGTGCGCGCCAGTACGTGCGCGAGCTGTGTGTTTTGGGCTGATGGAAAACGGCATAGTCGTTACAACGAAGCGGCCGCGGCTTTGGGGGAGGGTGCAGAGAGGGGATTCAAAACCGACCACCTGCAGGAATTTTTTTTTGAATTTTAGATGCTCGGAGATTCAGGCTTGTCCAGTCTTAATCAGTGTCTGCATCACAATCATGTTGTTTCAAATTTTGGGACGGCCAATTGTAGGCCCATGTGTAACAATGGTGACAGTAGGTTACTGCCTACAGACTGATCACTGATCAGAGAGCTTGGACTGGCCATGTCATGTGTAAAAGAAGGGTAAAACGTGTTGCCACAACACCTTAATAACCTGAAAAGTCAAGGATTTCTTTATAAGAACTCTTCAAGTGTCAGTAAAAACACATTACCTTTAAAAAAAAGCAAGGTCAGAAAAAAATCAGGAATTTTTTTGTTTCTGAAATTTTATGACAACTCAGAATTCCTTTTCATAATCAAGTTAAAGATAGAAAGGCATTTTAATAATAATTTAATTTCAAGATGTGACTATACCATTACACCGCCTATATAGTAGAAGTAGTCCAGTTGCCGTCCAGAGAACGTAGAAATTGTGAGAAGTGTAAGGTTTTTTGATTGATTCATGTTTCCAATGGGTTTATGAACAAATTCAGCTTTGTTGCCCAAACGGCAACTTTGGGCAACTTTTTTAATTAGCATAATTAACATAATTAGCATAAGTAGCAATGGGGAGTAATGCCAAATGTTAATTTTAAACCAATGGACGTACACAAATCTCCAATACCACATTTCAATATAATTCAGACATAAGGAATTCATTTCTGACATTAATGGTAATAAAGAGATCCAGGTCAAAGGTCATGATTATGATGCAAATCAAACTAAATTGACCAATAATATGAAATGGACAGTGCCCAGGACGCCCACGACCTAATAAGTGTAAAATAGTAACGTTAGTCATGAATAAATTGCAATTTAATCTGAAGTTAGATTCACAGAATTGAGTGTATGACTAAATATATACATATCTCTAGGAGTTTTCTTTTAGGGGGGGGGGGGGGGGGTAGGCCTAGTAGTTACGTTATATATTGATATATATTATTAAATGTAAGTATTGTGTTAGCAAACACCAGAATGCCAATTATATTTTTCTTGTAGCTCATTATTTATAGGCTATGTAGACATAGGCCAACAATTGTTATACTTCACACATTAAAACAGTTGGGTTCTTTTGCTTCACTTTTACAAAAAAAACCTTATATCTATGCAGTTGCTGTACCCGAGAACTCACCCTTGAATACCTCAAAACTATAGTCTAATTTTGTCTAGGTAGGCCAAAATTGGCTCTTGTGTGAGTATCAATCCTAGGGTAATTAGCCATATGCCTATCGCTGAGTCATTCACAGGTCCGTATACAAACTAAGACAGGGGGGGGGGGGGTACAGAACGACCATCCCTAAATGTAATATGGGGGCTGGGGGCATCTCGCATAAATGTTGAGAAATAGGCTCTAACTGCATTCTGGCGCAATTTAGAGGTAAAAATTCTTTCAAAGGCAATTTTCATTCAAATTTTGGTCTAACCTGCAGCTATACACAGGCTACAGTAGGCCGACATACGTAAATAAACAGCGCATTATACTTGCTGGCAAAACAAAGAGGTTGGTGTCATGGGCCACACAAATTAAAGGCTGATGGAGGTCCACATAATTATCACCACATAACAACGGCCCTGTTTCAATAAAAACAGTGAAATAATCACTTTGCCCCCAAAAGTTATCCATACAATTAACACAGGCTACCTGGGTGTTATTGACAAGATGTGAACAACACAGATATAACAAACCATTGAAACATACTCTAACATCCTAACACTGCATGTACGATAAGCTTATATATACAAAAAATCTAACAGTTCATTGTTTTCTATCCCCCCGACTTCGGACTCGCCCTCTTCCTCTTCCTCCTCAACATGAATTTCCTCTGATTCTTTGCAACAATCATCTAAGACTGAATGAAATGAATGGGAGTTATAGGCCACCTTTGTACACATATAGGCTAAACTGGGCCAGGGAAACCTCCTGACAATGGTGAGATGGATGAAATGACGCTGCCCTCCAGACACAGGATTCTAAATTCGAGCCCTGGTGGTCTGAGGTCGCGGAGGCTCTCCACAATATCTAAGACTGATGACACCAAGAAGCTTAGGAAGTAAATTTCATCACTTGCAAACCTTCTGCAATCTGCCAGCCAAAGTTGGCGATCTCTTGAGCTGCTTTTGATTTATGATACTTACGGAGCGAGAGCCTTCCACATTTGGAGACGAGCGCGACGATTATGGAGATCCAGGTTGATATTCGTAGGGGGGGGGGGGGGGTAGGGAATTCAGTGTTGGAGGTTTTTTGCGATGGATGTTGTACCGGTGCAGTTGACATATATTCTCTGAGTAGACTGATGAGAAACATGTCTCACCTATATCCATCAAGTCACTTTGAGTGACATCATGTTCCCCCAGTACCTTATTTAGCGCAGGAAACTTTTGGGGTTTTTTAATGCTGGGAAAACACATGGGAAAGAAACCGTATCGCACTGTGACAGACCTTGGCATTTCACTCTCAGCGCAATGACAGCATGGTATTAATATCAAGCACTGATCTGTCCCACTTCTCCATCAGCACAGGTGCCTCACCCTTTTCACCAAATTTCAACTTGTAGCTTACCAAGGTTATTTCAGCCTCATTGTGATGTACAAGACAGTTTTCTCTTCCCACCATGCTGATGTTGTGTCCATGACTGAAACTGCAGAGAAGTTGATTCAGCTGGCGCTTGTTGGCTGTGGTTTATGGCATCGCGATTTAGAAGTCAGTTGATATATATTGCAGCACCCTCACCAGCTCTTCTCTGACACTTATCGAGCAAAGATGATAAAGATAGTTGGTACCTTTGTACTTTTCACCACTTGTGAGGCATGCTTTACAAGTGTCTGCAATGTCTGCCACTATTCCTGACGTTCGCCATACATGTAATCAACAAAGTGCTTGATGTGATAAACGAGCAACACATTTGGTTTTGGGACAGTTTCGCTATCACTTGCCAAACGCTTCATCAGTACAGACCTGTCACCCTTTAGCAGATATCCAAATGAAATGAATCGGGCTTTATGACACTGCCCTCCAGACACGGGATTCGAAATTCAAACCCTGGAGGTCTGAGGCCGAACACGCTACCTATCAGTCACGGAGGTTCCCCACAATACTGAGTTTCACAAGTGGATGGGGAAGAAACATTTTTTTTTTTTTAAACCGCCGAGACCGGGAAACGAACAACCGAACACTAGCGTGAAAGGCAGCGGTGCTAACCACTACCCTAGGGCCGCCGCCCAGCAGATTTACAAATTCATCGACCAAAGAATGTTGTACAGGGGAAAGCTCGTACTGAAACACTGGAAGGAGTTGAATGTTTCGCTGCTGCCCAATGATGAGAAAACGTGCATACAAAGCCTCATACACAATTAAAAAAGTTACTCGTTTTGTGCGCATGTATCAACTATACATACAGTTACATCACGTGATGTCTGACGACCTTGACATATTCTGTTAAATCGTGACCTGTAACTAAAATAATCAATCTTGAGACCCTGAAACACTGGACCGACAGGACCACAATACAGCAAACTCTCGCAGTTGTTGTTTAAATATAAATTTATTAAAATTATAAATGTTATATGGCATTGATCTTGACCTTTAGTCGTCACCCATTGTTTAAAAAATATGTAACAGTCGCCTATATTTCAGCTTGACCGCGATATTCACCAGATACACCAGTGGTGCAGACTGGGACACTGTAACTAGAACGGTTTTTTAGAGCGGTCTTTATATATTGATTGGAAATAAGGCAAGCGTGACCTTTGACCTGTACGATCTGCAAAAAAAGGTCGAGGTCACCCATGTTCGAATTTCAGTGAGATATTCGCCAAATACAAATGTGACCACTGCAGCTGAAACGTTTATTAATTTATCCATTAGCCAAGGCTAGTGATGAATGGACGGCACGACGGACGGACGGACAGACGAAAAAACTATTATCAGCGAGGCAGAGGATAAATATAAGATCAGAAGTGATTTGTTTTGATCTGACCTAAACATAAATTTGATATTGGCCATTTTTTCTGCAGCCACAGGCTCAAAAGTAACATTTCACCTTGGATCATAATGAAGATTAAGCCGATTATGCTAATTATTTTAATTATGCTAATGAAAAAGTTGCCCAAAGTTGCCACTTGGGCAATAAACCTAAATTTGTCCAGTGACATCATAATAATATGAATCAGTCGAAACATCTTACACTTCTCATAATTTCCAGGTCCCCATTGAACATATAAGCGCAGCAACTGGACTAAAGTCACATTAGACGGTGCGAAATGCCGTTTCGTGTTTTTTTCTGGCTGTTTTCACAGTCATTTATCTATCAATTTCCATGCATTTTTGTAAGCCCTCTTTGCAAGTTATATTTTGTGAGATTAGCTTAAGATCACCTGGCTGTATTAATATATCACTACTATGAGTAATCACCAGTCAGTCTTTTCAGATCCCACTATATATAATATAATAATATCTAATTTCCAAGCCGAAAAATATCATATTATCCATTATTTCACTGTTGAAATATGCCAAATCACCGTGTGTAGTGCCGCCAATATGTGCCATTAAGACCCCCATGCTGAAATTGTGAGTTGTGCATCGCTACATTAGTTTCAGCATTGTTTGAAGAGAGGATTAAGTGAGAATGATCGGCATCCCATGACTTAAAACATGTCAACAACATTTGAATGACTTGAAAACAAGCTGCTGATGGCTAAATGTAATTGAAATGTTGCTAAATTCTTATAAACAGAATATTTGCCTAATAAATCGTTGGCCCGTCATCTACAACGCTGGCCTCAAACGACACGAGGAAAAAGCAACTGTAACCAATGGCAAGGTATGAGCGATCGATATATTGTGCAAGGCCCGTGCAGCGTGTTTGCAGTGCTAGCTATCCCAACCGAACAGACAAACCAGCTGCAAACAGCGACAAACGCCGAAAAATCGTCCACAAAACAAAACATGACCGAAACAATGACCAACGCCAAAAAAAACGCCAACACTGCTGCATAACATTTGCAGCATGTGTGGTTGCCCACTAAGTAATATCTGACACGCTTTGTCTTCAAAAAAACATCTGATGAACAACTGATACTAAAAGCCAATAAATTACAAAATCCGTCAGTTAGCCATCATTAAAACGCAAATGGAAGGACACCACAAAACGAAACTGAAAAAATATATATATTTATTTGTTTTTATATTGAAAAGTAACCGGCGCCAGACGGACAGTAGACGGCGCTAGCGCCGACCGCCGGTTCTTAATGACACCCCTGAAAGCTAATATATTTTTTGAATAAACCAAGGAGACCAAAGTTTTTTCCAATTTGAAATGTCTCAGTTAGCTTTTCCTGATCAATTCGAATACCTATGGTAACGGTCTAAGGTCATTAAAAATATTTATGTTCTCAGTGGTGGATCCAGGAATTGAAAAACGGGGGGCGCCGATTTTTGCAAGAATTTATACACACCACAGCCGGCACTTAGGCCTATAATATAGGCCCTATATGCTCTACAGGGGTCCAGGGGCATGTTCCCCCGGAGGAAATTTTTTAAATCTAGATATTGTTTCGGCCGAAATATGGTTGTTTTTTGGGACCCCGAACGGGGGGGGGGGCGTCGGCTGCGCCCCCCTCTGGATCAGCCACTGATTCCTAGTACAGTGCGAGGATCGACTTCAGATACTGAGTCTGTTCCGACTTCAGATTCTAAAGTCGATCCGTGCGTTATAATCGTTAAGGACGATTATTCTTTAGGAGCTCTGGAGAACTAGTTTTTTCGATCTTTTATAGCAGATTTCGAATCTGCTATGCTATAACAGATTTGGGAATCTGTTATAACAGCTTCACAATCTGTTATGACAGCTTCCCAATCTCTTATAACAGCTTCCCAATATGTTATAACAGCTTCCCATTCTGTTATAACATAATCTCAATCTGTTATAGCAAAATCTTAATCTGTTATATATTAATGAATCTGTTATAACAGATTGGGAATCTGTTACAACAGATTCCAAATCTGTTATAAATAACATATTCTCGATCTGTTATAACATATTTCAATCGATTCCAAACTGTTAAATATTAGTGAATCTGCTATGACATATTGGTAAGCTGTTATAACAGATTGAGAAAAAACCCCCTTAAATCTATGCCTTTCATAGCTCCGTATATTCTAGAGAATTATTCCTTACTCTGCCATTTCTTTTATCAGTACACACAGTGAGCAGCACATGGGTGGTGGACAGCGGCTGATCGCGAAACCAGAGAGAGATGTTAGAGCTAAAGTATAGTTACTATATTGAGTAGAAAGTACCTCCTGTAATTAAAAAAAAAATGTTAGCACAATTAATGGCATAGTAGATTAACTATAACCTTGTGGAACTATGGATACATTTTCGTGAGGTGCAGGGCTGAAAGATTTTTTTAGTGTAATTTCTTCCTGCTGGATCTGGGCAATTATTTTCAAAAGCCTTTTCTAATAGTCCAAATGCTTTATCACACTCAGGCCAAGATATATAATAAATTTGAGTGCCAAATAATCTATTCATAAAAAACTTTCAGCGCTCCCTCACCCTGCACAAGAAAATTTCCGTAGCTCATATACGTCTGTAGTAAGCAAGATAACGAATTTATAGCAAGTTTGACAAGTTTATTTCACTCTTAAGTGCCTCGTAAAACTAGCCTACATCCACTAAAATTGAAAATTTGAGCATGAAGTGACAGAAAACACGCATTTATGATATTGTACCGTCACGAACTGATGTTTGACACACGTTATAAACTGCCTTACTCTAACACTATGGTAGCTGTTACCATCATTATATTTTAAAAAATACGATCTTCAAGTATTGCATATATTGTTGTGTCATACATTTTATATTGCATCAGCCATCTGCATAAAATAGTACTTATCATAATTATTTCACATAAAAATAGATATAGTGTAAAATTAATGAATGGATAAAGGAATGATTTGAATGAATAAATCTACAAACAAATTAATTAACTAAATAATTAACTACATGTAATAAACAAGCGAACAAACGAATGAAAAAATAAATTTATAGATCAATAAACAATTTAATGTAATAATTTACTAATGAACGAACAAACAAATGAACGAGCGAATGAATGAATGAATGAATGAACAAAAGTTGAAACTAGAAAAGATCGAGTTGTTCGGAAACGAACACGAAAGCCAGTCTGCCATTTTAAATTTGATGTAGATCAGCAAACTTTGTCAAGGCCCCGCCTGTTAGGGTTATCCTTATGTAACTCAGGACAATTTATCATGCAAAGATTCTTCTCGAGATAACGAGCAAAATTAATATAACATGGCTACCAGTCGGCCATTTTGGATTTTACATCTGCAAAAATTGTCAGGTGTTGTCCTCATGTAACATCGAACACTTTATTTGATATTACCGCTTTAGACATATGCAAGGTTTCTGAAATAGTGAGCAAAATTAAAACAAAATGGCCATCAATCGGCCATTTTAGATTTATAATTTCAAAAATTATCCTGTGTTGTCCATAGTGTAACACCGGACTTTTTATTTCATATTACTGCTTCAGCTACTATGCAAGATTTCCGGGATAACGAGAAAAACAATTAAAACTGGCAGCTATATAATTGGCCGTTTTAATTTGTATTTCTGCGAAATTTGTCCTGGGCTATCCTTGTGTGAAACCATTCATTGTGTTTTATATTTATTGTCCAGCTATTTTGCTTTGTTTTTGAGTAGTCTATAGTCTATAAAACTATCAAGGAAAATCATATTAACCTTGTAATGTCATTTCACCCCTGATTCTGTATATATATAAATATCCATACTGTTTGATCGCAAGTCATCTATCTAACATGGTCTTGCTTTTTTTTGCTTTTTAAATTTATTTCATGCTGGACATCCGGAACTGTCGTCCTGTCCTGGGTCTTACCAGTACAAATGTGTGTGTGTGTGTAAGTGTGTGTGTATGCAGGCCCGTACCGACGGGGGGGGGAGGTGCGTCGTCGGGTGCGTTCGCACCATCCCACTGACAGAAAGGTCCACATTCTTGGATTAACTTTTTTTTTAGATACCGGTAACCTTAATCTCTATTATTGATAACTCATGAGATTGATTGCTTCCTTACTTTTGTGTAAATCCATGTCGCCAAAATGCATTATTTAGTGTGTATTTTTGAAAATTTCCCAGGGGTCATGCCTCGGACGGCTCCAGGACATTTCGCACCATAACCGTCTCGCCCCCCATGACGTTTCGCACCCATATTCACGACGCTTCGCCCCCGTCGCCGTGAAGACTTGCCCCAGTGTAGGACGTTTCACCCCTTAAAGACGTTTCGCACCCACGGAAGAGGTTTCGCCCCCTATGTGGGACGTTTCGCTCCCCTTATTGAGACGTTTATCCCACTGGGGAAAACGTTTCGCTCCCTTTCTAAATTTAGTGGAGTGGGAGATGCTGGAGGTGTGGGAGATGCTGGAGGTGTGGGAGATGCTGGAGGAGTGGGTGATGCTGGAGGTGTGGGAGATGCTGGAGGAGTGGGAGATGCTGGAGGAGTGGGTGATGCTGGAGGTGTGTGAGATGCTGGAGGAGTGGGTGATGCTGGAGGAGTGGGTGATGCTGGAGGAGTGGGAGATGCTGGAGGTGTGGGAGATGCTGGAGGTGTGGGAGATGCTGGAGGAGTGGGAGATGCTGGAGAAGTGGGTGATGCTGGAGGAGTGGGTGATGCTGGGGGAGTGGGTGATGCTAGGAGTGTGGGATGTGCTGGACTGGAGGTGTGTGAGATATTGGAGGTGTGTGAGATGCTGGAGGTGTGGGAGAAGCTGGGAGTGTGGGAGATGCTGGAGTAGTGGGAGATGCTGGAGGTGTGGGATGTGGGAGGTGTGGGAGATGCTGGAGGAGCGGGTGATGCTGGAGGAGTGGGTGATGCTGGGAGTGTGGGATGTGCTGGACTGAAGGTGTGGGTGATGCTGGAGGTGTGGGTGATGCTGGAGGAGTGGGAGATGCTGGAGGAGTGGGTGATGCTGGAGGAGTGGGTGATGCTGGGAGTGTGGGATGTGCTGGACTGAAGGTGTGGGTGATGCTGGAGGAGTGGGAGATGCTGGAGGAGTGGGTGATGCTGCAGGAGTGGGAGAAGCTGGAGGAGTGAGAGATGCTGGAGGAGTGGGTGATGTTGGGAGTGTGGGATGTGGTGGACTGGAGGTGTGGGTGATGCTGGAGGTGTGGGAGATGCTGGAGAAGTGGGTGATGCTACAGGAGTGGGGGAAGCTGGAGGAGTCGGTGATGCTGGAGGAGTGGGTGGTGCTGGAGGTGTGGGAGATTCTGGAGGTGTGGGAGATGCTGGAGGTGTGGGAGATGCTGGAGGAGTGGATGATGCTGGAGGAGTGGGTGATGCTGGAGGTGTGGGATGTGCTGTACTGGAGGTGTGGGAGATACTGGAGTTGTGGAAGATGCTGTAGGAGTGGGTAATGCTGGAGGTGTGGGAGGTGCTGGAGGTGTGTGAGATGCTGGAGGAGTGGGTGATGCTGGAGGTGTGGGAGATGCTGGAGGAGTGGGTGATGCTGGAGGTGCTGGAGGTGTGTGAGATGCTGGAGGAGTGGGTGATGCTGGGAGTGTGGGATGTGCTGGACTGAAGGTGTGGGAGATACTGGAGGTGTGGGAGATGCTGGAGGTGTAGGAGATGCTGGAGGTGTGGGAGATGCTGGAGGTATGGGAGATGCTGGAGGTGTGGGAGATGCTGGAGGTGTGGGAGATGCTGGAGGTATGGGAGATGCTGGAGGTACGGAAGATGCTGGAGGTGTGGGAGATGCTGGAGGTATGAGAGATGCTGGAGGAGTGGGAGATGCTGGAGATCCTGGAAGAGTGGGAGATGCTGGAGGTGTGGGAGATACTGGAGGTGTGGGAGATGCTGGAGGTGTGGGAGGTGCTGGAGGAGTGGGAGATGCTGGAGGTGTGGGAGATGCTGGAGGTATGGGTGATGCTGGAGGTGTGGGAGATGTTGGAGATGCTGGAGGAGTGGGAGATGCTGAAGGATTGGGAGATGCTGGAAGTGTGGGGGATGCTGGAGCTGTGATAGATGCTGGAGGAGTGGGTGATGCTGGAGGTGTGGGAGATACTGGAAGTGTGTGAGATGCTGGGGGTGTGGGAGATGCTGGAGGTGTGGGAGGTGCTGGAGGTGTGGCAGATACTAGAGGTGTGGGAGGTGCTGGAGGTGTGGGAGATTCTGGAAGTGTGGGAGATGCTGGAGGTGTGGAAGGTGCTGGAGGTGTGGGTGATGCTGGAGGTGTGGGAGATGCTGGAGGTGTGGGAGATGCTGGAGGAGTGGGTGATGCTGGGAGTGTGGGATGTGCTGGACTGGAAGTGTGAGTGATTCTGGAGGTGTGGGAGATGAATGTGCAATGAGTTATAGAAAAAAAAATTAATCCAAATAAACCCTTCCATACCAGCAGCGGAGAGTCAGGATTGCTTGTTAATAACATATCTCTGAATTCGTCCATTATGGTTATTACTGGCTCTTTCATCAGATTAATATCCATCTCACCAGAAAACAGGGTGCTCACAAACATCATCTTGTCAACCATTGCGTCAATGAAGTCATAAAACCGGGATTGGTTCTGCAAAATAAAGTGTAAATAATAATTGTATTGACCGTTTCAACACCTAGGCATGCCTTCTCATTTTCATTCACTTTGAGGTGTGACGAATTGCTGGCGCAACTCCCACCTCAACGTGAATGATAAGATTATATTAAACAATATAATATTCGAATTCATACACAAAAAATACAACACATATGTAATTTATTGGAATTAAAAGATGACGCTGGCAATCAAAATATTATGTGTTTATACAGATTAAACGTCAATAAAGATGTTGGAAAGGTGTTGTATTCTCATTCTGGACCGACAGAAAGAAGGTTTAGAAGGATCTACAAGATTTTATCAGTTTAATGCCCATACCCAGGCAAATGGCATGTTTTTGTTTTAGCTTTGTTATATCTTTTTGAGTATTTGAATGAGTGAGGGTAACATTCCGATAGATTACAACTTTTGGAAACATCAACGTAATCAGGCTTCGAAAAAGGTGAACTATGACAAAATGTTGGTCATTACATTTTTGTCTTATAGATCCACCCGTTTTTTTAATGCCGTCGCCATGTTTGACAGGAAAGTTTTATCGAGTCAAATCTGATTATTTCCTTCTAAAAATAGTTTTTTTTATAATTTACTAGCCGTAATCTATGACAACAAGTTTTTAACTTGTATTAGGATAAGTATGTAAGGTCTCAGATGTATGACATCGTCAAAGACGTTGCTAGTTTAATTACAATGTCATCAGAAAATCACAGCTTAACAGCGCTTTGCCAACGGGTCTCACATTTCAAAACATGAAGGGTCAACACTTCTAAACTCGGCCAATTTACATGTTTTATATCTTTGCGGGACATCGTGAAGATCCCCAAAATACACAGGTAATATTCTAGGGATGTTCGTGGCTGGTGTAGCTACAAAAAAGGGAATTTCCTCAGTGTTGATCCTTTCAAAGAAAAAAAAATCAACATCGAACCCTTCATCTAGACCCTCAGCGGCTTGGTCAAATCCATTATAATAACTGGATGGTTGTTATTACTTGAATAAATATTCTGAAATACACACTTATCGGGTACATCTCTTTTAAATAGAGGGTGGAGAAAGATAATATAGATTTACCATGTTTACGATGATATGATATAAGCTTATTTAACACAATTGTAAACTTTGAAACTTTTTAAATCTGGGCTTTCAATTGAGAGTAGGCCCCCCTATTGGTATTTTTCAAAAAGTGCAACAATTTCCCCTTTGTAAATCATGGTCACTTACTAACCGCTTCGTTGGTTCCAATTCGGGACATCACCGTTCGTGACACATTGAGCATATCTTCCAGCCTAGCTTCTGAAAATGAGATTCCAGGAGCGAACTAAATCTAGATTCTGATATAAATATCACCCCTTGTACTGCTGGAACAGTACATATATATATAGGCTATATAGTTTCAAACTAAATGAGATGTCTTGAAATTGATAAAATTGTTTGTGAAAGCTAATCAAATCATTGAGTGTCAGAAATATCTATTTTTCAAAAAATGGGCATATTTTTCGTCATTGAAAGCTGTAATCATTACATTGGTATAACGTCAATAGCCGATTTAGCCCGTATCCTGCTGACTTAATTTATTTCAATTTTTCTCGCTACCGCGATCCACAACCTCTAGTGATTGAAAATCACTCATATTTGTTTAATTTGAGCACATGCATATTTGAAAATCTTGATAACAGCGATTTTGTCGACTAATAAAAAAAATTAAAAACGACAATAGTCGTGATCAGCAGGATAAGGGTTAACCCTTTTTATTTCATTTCCAACAAAAAAAATTGATTGAATGAGAAATGAGCATGAATATTTGCTTGATTGCCATAATGTTTTGATTAAAATTGTGTATATTTGAGTTAATTTCACTCACTTGAAGTCGTGGGTCGCGTTAGCGAGTCACAATTTCAATTGGGTATTTTTTAAATTGTATAACTCAACGCTTTAATGGTTAAGATTTGGCAACAGGTACGTACAAATAGTCAACATTGTCAACCGGTCCCGCCCCCGAAGTGCCAGACAGGTGCCCCGTCTACGTACAACATACTCCGCAAACAATCAACTCACTGATTTTCTTCACAGTAAAATTCAAATTTTAACTTCTCTTATTTGTAGCTACTGATTCTCTGTTGAATACATGAGTGAACATCTCAACAAAGGCTCTTTAACTCGTGTTTGGCATTAAACAGGTTAACGGATTTAAAATAAAAAATATGTTTATAGTTTACCATTAAAATCAAAGATAGCTATGTGTGTCACTTTTGTTCTAGAACAGTCCCCCCCCCCCCCCCGCCACACACACACACCTTCCAAAAATAAATTGCCACAAAATCTTTTAAAATCGGTACTTGACACTCTAAATTTACTAGAGTAGTGCCTCAAGTTGAGGCACTACGTTATCAAATTTTGAGTGCCAAACCTCTATAATTATATTTAAATCATTGATGCACATAGAATCTACATAAATTTTATTTATTTTTAAATTGGATCCCCTTCCCCTTATGGAATTGCCACAAAATCTTTCAAAATTGTCAAAATATTGGTATTTGACATTCTAAATTTACTAGGGTAGTGCCTCAAGTTGAGGCATCACGCTAGAGTTTCAAACCCTCATAGTTATATTTAAAAGACTTTTTTCAATTGGCCGATTAGCATAGGGGCCTACAATTGACTGAAAGCTGGTCACGGCAGAAATCCGTATTGAAATGCCAGGCGTACAAAAAACTCAACTTTTTTACCATGAATCTCGTCCTTGGATCATAAAAATTACCATTAATCTCGTCCTTGGATAATAAATTTATTTTATTTTGCAGAGTAATCATATTGATTGATCTTGAGATTCGTAAAATGTGGCGATCGCGACGACGGATTAACGCTAGGGGATCTCGAACAACTCATGGTCAGAGTTTTCTCTCCTTCCATGGATATGTAACCTCCCTGCTCACACTGAGGGCGGGGGCCCTAGGGTGTGCTTAGCACCGCTGCCTTTCACGCCAGAGTCCGGGGTTCGGTTCCAAATCTCGGCGGTTTAAAAGAAACAAAAATGTTTCTTCCCCATCCACGTGTGAAAGACCGAGAGGTAGCGTGCTCGGCCTCAGACCGAATCCTGTGTCTGGAGGACAGTGTCATCTCAATTATCTCACCATCCTCAGGAGGTTTTCCTGGCCCAGTTTAGCCTATATGTGCACAAAGGTGGCCTAAAGCCCGATTTATTTCATTTTCATTTGTTCACACTGAACTGGCCAGTTTTAATGAATTCTGGAAATACTTACGGTGATAACATGGCCAATCCAGATCAATGTGTAGATATAACCTTCACTGGTGACATAAAAGTATACTGAAAGCTAAATAGCAGCTCGAAAAAGATATTGGAAATAAAAAAAAAGCTTTGATCATTTGATTACCACACATGTATTAGACAAAATAAGTGGTTATTTAGCCTAAGAAAAATAATTGTTGGTTTCCGAATGGTTGTGAAAATAGAACAGGATAGGTAGCAATTTTATTTTATTTTATTTTTTCTTTATTTTATTTTTTTTCTAAAATTTATTCAGGATAGGTAGGAAAATTCTTTTATTTTATTTTTTACATTACTTTTTCCCCAATTCCCTTGCAAACATTGTTACAGTTCAAGAGTTAAAAGGTTAAAACCCCGAATTGAAATAAGAGGTTTGAATAGCTGACATCGTTATGGGCAGGCCCATGTAGAATCAGTATGCACGAATTGCCCAGTCACAGTTAAGTTTGCGTAGTCCCAGAAAAAACATATAGGCCTTAAATTTGTTGACAACAACATTTGACTACGATTATATGAGCAACACTCAGAGTAGGCCTACTTCAGAGAGTGTGTAGTATAGGCCCCCTACTGTCACGTGTTTACCGCTATGGTATAAATTCTGGCTTACACATGTTAGTGATGCTACAGTGTACACACAACTCTGATCAACACATGCATGCTTGCCTGCCAAAGTCTAGCGTATCACCCAGTGACTAAAACACAAAATCGGCCGTTTCCGATATATAGCCTAAATGCCGTTGAAATCATGATGCTGCATGGATTTTTCGAATCTTGGGATATCGATCTTTCACACTCAACGCCACTTTGAAAAATGCTGAATCCTGCGGCAAACAAGTCGTTTAAATTTGATTTGAATAATAAAATAGTTGTTGATATATAGAAAATTTTAGTATGATATTTCTTCAGTTTAAAAATTAAAAAGATTCACATGGCTATTACTTAGTTCAGCCATAGTGGTTGCCGCTAATAATTAGCATTTGGGACATCGTCATGCAGTGATCACTGGTCAGTGCGCGTGCGCGTGAACGCGTCGGAAATGAGCTGTTTCGCATTTTCCCGATCTACATTCGATGACTGCCGGGAGATAAGCTTAGTGACAGATTGACAATGACGCAAAGCCCTGACAGGCTTATGCGAGGCTAGCTATCCCAAACAAACAAACAAACAAACAAACAAACAACACATGACGATAGCCGAGTTTGCCGCTGCCGATTATCGGACTGTAAGGAGATTGCAAATACTTTTGCTGTAGCCCAACCGTTCAACAACGGACGGTTGGCAATATTTTATTTTATATTTTTGCCAGGCATAAAATTTAATGAGTCGCAAACATCGGTAAGGGTGGGTCGGCAATCAGAAACCAACAATTATTTTTTTAGGCCTTTACATACAAAAGACAGTAGTATTTTGACTTTGCATGGCACAACTGTTTTTGCAGCGGACTTACTATACAAATTCTCTGGTTCAAGAGTTCCATACATGAACACGTATGCATCATCTGTGGTGATGTTATCAAAGTCAATCTGTGAAAAAAAGGACATGATAAATCTCATGAGTAAATAAAATAAATAAAAATCAGTGACATTCAAACCATGAACATATCTGTCTACAAATCAAACTTCATAGATATTTTATTTCATCACCAGGACAACACCATTATATAGTCAGATTCACATTAAACTCATCAACCAGGATTATTGAATTTCGCGGATTTCTCAGTCAATTTTCAACCAATTTTCAGGAAATTTTACACACATGATTTTCCATTTATGTCGTGACTACCCTAAAATTTAGCGAAGTTTTGATAAGTATTTTAAAAGTTAGACCATTTGACATGCAATAAAATTCTTTCGACGAAGCTAATGGGTTTATAGAGGGCAACATTTTTATTTATTTCTACATGTTAAATGGTCTAACTTCTTAAATACCTATCCAAACTTACCGACAGACTCCTTGATATCACACATGTGCTATGAGTACTCGACCCCCTCTTCCCTGGCCGACTCAGACAACCCAGACAAGATGACCTGAGTGTGACCTTCCGCGCCGCAGTCAGTAAACTGGTGACGTCCTAATGAATATTCATATTCCTCGCACCCCTCCTGTTCGTACAGCTTTAGCGCACACTTGCCTGCAAGGTCAGTCCAGTGGTCTGACTTTTAGACCTGATGCTGCAAGATGCGAAATACTAGTATAGGCTTCATTGTAATAACCCTTTAACTCAGTTATTCCCACGTCAGTTATATTAAAATAAGATCCGATAAAATAGTCGTCATTTATAAGATATGTGCATAAAAATATGTTAAAAATAACGATGTGTTTAAAAAAATTATAGTATTTTTTATGACTTTTAGAGGTCCCGTCTGATGTTTAAAAGTGTAACAAAATTAAGATCATTATAAAAAATGATTTAATTTCTCAGAAACATATATATACGGAATACGGCGTTGTTTCATCGGTTTTGGCTCGATCACTGAAGTTAAGTAACGTCGCGCCCGGTTCATAATTGGATGGGTGACCGCCAGGTGCTGTATACACTAGGCCACCGTGCAGCGATGTCGTATCGTGGGGCTCAGAGAACCACGGAAATCAGATGGCTCGTCTGACTGACTTTGAGTTGAACGTAAAAGAACCTCAATGGACGTAGGCGTAGTTTCCATCCGGCGAGACCCCAGAAAATCCACAATGTGGGGTACTTGGCATGCACATAAGGATATGAATGATATCATGAATGATAACAGGCCTTGCTAAGTTACTCCCGTGGCGCGATAGCACAATAGTGCGTACTGCTACGTAATATAGAAGAAGAAGAAGAAATTTTATTTAACCGTAAATACATGGTTTGGGAGACCTCCTTTAAGACCATGTGCATATGGTCGCTGGCATAGGGGCCACCCAACTGACAGTTTAGTTATTATGTAAATCAGGTATACAGTATGTGTTTGAAATGATTAAATATATACAAAGTGAAACGAGAAAATTATGCAGTATGTGTATCAAGTGAGGAATACTATAACCATTGATGAGAAAATACTATTACAAGAGTAACAATTTAAAATATCACAAATATGCTAAGGGAAACGAGAAAAATTATGCAGTATGTGTATCAGGTGAGGGATACTAAATATTGTTATTGATGAGGAATACTATTACAGAGTAACAATTTAAAATATCACAAGTATGCCAAGTGAAACGAGAAAATTATGCAGTATATGTATCAAGTGAGGAATACCATTACTATTGATGTGGAATACTATTACAAGAGTAACAATTTAAAATATCACAAGTCGTTGAGTAGTTGTCTATAAAATAATTTGTTGTGTAAGTGCAAAACCCCTTAAAGCTGTGAGTGTTTAATTTTTGTATGATAGATGGTGATGTCTTGTTAACAATAATAGGCAGTTCATAACGGCTGCATGTCTTGGCAAAATCATGTCTTACATAAGGATCGTGTATTCTATTTATATGTCGTGTGTTATGTTGATGAATTCTATAGTTAGGTATCAGATCAAATGAATTAAATAGACAGGAAGAAGGTTTTGCTTACATTTAAAGTACAGTTTTAGCAATTGAAGGCGGTATATATCATTAATTTTCAAAACATTTAGATTCTTAAATAATGGATCTGTTCGAGAGAGGCGACGTTCTTTATATATGAATCGCACTGCTTTTTTCTGTAATTTAAAAATCCGTTTATTTGCATGACCCCATAAAAGAATGCAGTAATTTATGTGTGGCATTATCAAAGAGTTATATATATAAGAAAGGATATTTTGTGGGAGGATAAATTTCAGCTCATTCATAATACCTATAATTCTTACTATTTTATTAGATACTTTACTTAAGTAAGATTTCCAACTAATATTCGTGTCTAAATTTACACCGAGAAAATTAAAGGTTTCAACGTGATCTAATTCATTTTGGTTAATTTTGATGACTGGTATTTTAATTTTTTTGTGTGTTTTTTTTGAAGACCATAAATTTTGATTTGGTTGTGTTTAGTGAAAGTTTGTTTAGTTGAAACCACTTATTTATTTTTGGCAGTTCAGCATTTAACATTTCGTCTTTATTTTCTTTTCTAAAATTGCCAAGGTTAGATAACAAAGTAGTGTCGTCCGCGTAAATGATAAATTTAAATATTTTACTACAGAGGGGAATGTCGTTTACGTAAATTATGAAGAGTAATGGTCCCAGGGTTGAGCCTTGCGGCACTCCTGTGGAGATTGGGCTGTAATCTGATTTAATACCGGTGTGCTCTACATATTGTGATCGATTGACAAGATAACTTTTTATAAGCTGCAATGAACAATTTTTAATTCCATAATAATTTAATTTATCCAAAAGTATAAAGTGATTCAACGTGTCAAAAGCTTTCCAAAGGTCCAAAAAAATGCAAAAGGGAATTTCGCCTTTATCCATCTCTTGTGTTGTTCTATCAACTAATACCATGGCAGCCAATTCGGTCGAATGTTGCTTTCTGAAGCCGTATTGACTGCTATGGAATAACTTATTTACATCGAAGTAATCGTTCAATTGGTTACATATAACTTTTTCAAAAATTTTAGAAATTGAAGGTAAGATAGAAATAGGGCGATAACTCTCTATGAGTAAAGGATCATCTTTTTTAAAGATTGGGATTACTTTGGCAATTTTTCTGGAAATATGCCTGTACTTAAGGATTGGTTGATAGTGATAGTTAAAGATTATATAAGTGGTTCTTTAATTTGTTGTAGTAATTTGGTGGATAATCCATCTGGGCCGGTGCTGTGTCTAGGATTGAGCTCTTTTATTATTTTTGTGATTGCAGTACAGTCTACTGGCTTAAAACGGAGCCTACTATTGGTGGGATGTTTCAGATAATGTTTGTAGGATTTGTTTGGGTTCGATTTAATCTAAGACGCTAATTTAGGAACTATATTGCAAACGTATTCATTAAAGCTGTTTACAATATTCTTTGTGTTGTTTGTTAATAGTCCATTTAAATAAAAATTCTCAGGTAATTTGCGTTTTTTATTATTTCAATTTAAAATGGTTTTAATTGTTGACCACGTTTGCTTCATATCATTCTTATATTTGTCAAAACATGATTGGTAATATTGTTTTTTGGCAATGTAGATACTTCTTTATAAGTTATAAGTTCTAAAATTAGTTTTTCGTGTGTGGTAATGTTCAGAATCTGAATTAGTTGTTCTTAATTTCCGGTACATAACATTTCTAATGTTTATTGACCGAATTATTCCCTTTGTTATCCAGTTAGACATTTTATGTTTGCGTTTATTAAATTTGGCTGGTTTTGATTTTGAAAACATATTTATTGTTATTTATATCATAATTTATATTTGGGTTAGCTGTGGGATCAAAAGTTCAAAAAGTTTATCTTCACGAATTTTTTTCTTTATGTTAATGATGTCTAAGGGCGATAGCTTGGGAATTGCTACGTAATCGTTTTCTTTCATTATGTGTTTTTTCTTTCCTACATTTAGAGACATAAAGTAGTGGAAATGGTCTGATATTTCGCTTACGAGAATGCTTGTTTTCATATCTGCTGTGGCAGTGGAAAGTTTGCAATCAAAGTTGTCGAGTAATGTGCGTCTTCGTGTGGTTAATCTTGTAGGTAATGTAATCTTGGGGTAAAAACTGTGCGATATTACAGTGTCAAGAAATTCATTAAATATAGGTTTGTCTTTTATTTTAAGTAAATTTATGTTCAGATCTCCGGTGAGAATCGATTCGGTATTGCTTTTCTCTAGCTATTTTAGTATTGGCTCAATTTCTTGTATAAACATGTGATAGTTTTTATTAACATCACGTGGTGGTCTATACATATTACCTATATTGACGGGTTTGTTAATGTCAGAACCAGAAATTTCGATAAATTGTGCTTCAAAAATATCCGAATTTTCATAGAGATTTAAATGTTTATAGTTTAATTTGTTGTTCAAGTATATGGCTAGACCACCATGTGCACTACATATTTTACTTTGTGAGATAAAATTATAACCATCAATTGTAAATAATGATAAATCTGATTTGTCTGTTAGCCACGTTTCCTGTATGAAGATTGCGCTGAATTTACAATTGGTTAGACTGTGGAGGAGAATGACCAATTCATCAAATTTTGCATTTAAAGATTGTAAAATACAAAATTCGTCTTGCTTCTCTTTTAATAATTTCGAAAATTCTAAATGATCCACATATGGAGAGTGTTTTATTGTGGTAACCTCCATAATCAAGGTTTTCATTATTTTCGTAAGTATTGGCATGAAGAATATGATTTAAGGAGTTATTTCGAAGACCTCCTATGCTTCCTAATATGTCAGTTTCAATAGACATTGCTATTTTTCAAAAACACCATATACATCAGGTGAAAAAACAATTTATACAGTTTCGGGTAATTGATAATAAGCGAGCCCTAGTTTCTTATGGGTCACAGTCAACTCGTACCCATGTCAACTCGCCCCATGTCAAATCGTACCCATGTCAACTCGTACCCATGTCAACTCGTACCACCTATAGATGTCAACTCGTACCACAAGTGATGTCAACTCATACCACAAGTGATGTCAACTCGTATCCAACAAGGCAGTTATCAGATGATGGTACGAGTTGACGTCTCTTATCACACAACAGATGTCAACTCGTACCCATGTCAACTCGTACCACTAATATATGTCAACTCGTACCATCATTAGATGTCAACTCGTACCAAAGTTAATTACGGAGGATAATGAATGTAGGTTATACATAAGAGCCCGTTTGGATTGTGTTATTTACGTATTACATGTGTTAGGGCATGTTCAGCTTGCAATTAAATTTAATCTAATGATATCCTAATACAAATGATAACATATACCTACAAGAAATTGATGTCATTTCATAAAGTGTAACTGGGCAAAAAAATGAATAGGGTTTCAGGCTGTTTTATTATGGCAATGCCATTCAACATGATTTTAATTTTGTATGTGATACCATGCAAATTGTCGTGTGATTTTAGAAAATTAACCATCTCGTATATTATATACCTGTACATATATTCTATCATTATCATGAAAAATAAGACTTTAATTTATGTCAATGAAATATCTGTCTGTATGTCTGCTACCTTTGTGCACAAATAGACTGAACTATTGAATCATTACGAGTGAGCGGGGAAGAAACATTTTTGTTTGTTTGAAACTTGAAGGCCAGAGTTCTAGGGTTCGAACCTGCGATCTCCAACTTTCCAATGCACCAGGGCCCGCCGTGTACATGGACAGGGTTGTATATATGTTACTTATTTATTCAGTTATTGGGTCATTAAGTATCACAAACCGAATAAATGTAACCAAAAACACTTGATAATTATTTGTGCACTGATGTTTAAGAATTGAAACGTACTTTTAATATTTTATTAATCTATGATTTTGTTACAATATTTTAGAATTTTGACCAATTATTTTATTATGTTCAAAGTCAACACGTTTTGACGGGAAGACCAGGTAACACATTTTAACTATGTGGATTCAAAATTAGATTTCAACTGTATGGGGAGCTACTTTATCGGAGCAAACTATTTGGATCTAATGTGTCAGTTCAAAAGGTATAACAGCTAAGGTGAATAAACTTTTTATCCTTATCACTTTATGTCCGTTCTAATTTTTCACTGGCGTGTCTGTAGGATCAGTGAGAAACTGTGAAATTGAAACGCTTCTATGTTCATGTTAATATGCCGTTTGACTGCAGTTTAGCTGTGGGGTGTCTAATCTCTTCACTACAAATTGTGCACGTGTTGTCGCTAATTGCAATGATTGCTATGAAAACACACCATTGCTTAAGCTGTTATTTTCTCACATGTGACTGATCAATTTGGTACCCTTATCGTAGTAATTGTCACCAGGCCCCCCCCCCCCCGTCTGCCCATTTAACATTACGTAACGTCGTATGTAGGCATAAGCATACCGACAGTGTCACTAATTAGGGCGCTAGTCCCCTTGACCCTTCCAGTCTTGGAGTTTATGAAAAACATAACATACTGTAAATCTGGTAATTTTCGCGTGTTTAAATTTTCACGAATTTTTATTTTGGGACTTTTCACGAGATTTAGAATTCGCGAATTTTCATTTTTCCTCAGCTGCACTATTATAATAATAATTTTCGCGAGATTCTTGAATTCGCAAATTTGTATCCCCCGCAAAATTCGCGAAAATTAAAACCTGGCAAATATTACCAGATCTACAGTATATAGGGGCCTATCTCAAAGTTGCTTTGGATTCATTAATTGTCTTATGAGGACCTCTACAGAAATTTATGTTTCGTCTGAGAATAATTGAGGTAAAATACACTTTGCATTGAAATGATGTTGCAAAAATATTATAATTCATGGTAATCTATGAAGAAATTATTTACGGAGATATGTTTATGCTGGTCTGACAGTTAGTATTGTGATAACAACCTATTAACTATTATCATTGCCATCTAAGTTAATTTTAAAAAGCTCAAGACATAGCACTTCAGTACCGGAGTCATTCTTATTTTTACTATCACAGCTTTAACACAACAGACACATGTTAAAGTTTGAACTAAAAACATTTTTTGCCTGGAGGCATTACATTGTCACCGCGCAGTAGAAATTGCAATCACCCTTCCTGACTTGTGATCACTATGACGCAACACCGTGAATAAACATAACGGCATTGTCTGAGATGGGGGGGGGGGGTGGCAACCGATCATTGCGGCTAATCCCATTTGACATGCCTGGCTCAATAATTAATAAATTATTTGACCACTAAAAGTTACAAGTTATGTATAACGTACATTCATTATCCTCCAGAATATTATCTTCGATACGAGTTGACATCTAATGATGGTACGAGTTGACTGTTGTACGAGTTGACATCACTTGTGGCAACTTGTGGTACGAGTTGACATATATTAGTGGTACGAGTTGACATGGGGACGAGATGACAGTGGTACGAGTTGACATCTATTGTGTGGTAATAGATGTCAACTCGTACCACCATCTAATACTTGACCATTTGACATGCCTGGCTCAATAATTAATAAATTATTTGACCACTAAAAGTTACAAGTTATGTATAACGTACATTCATTATCCTCAAGAATATTATCTTCGATACGAGTTGACATCTAATGATGGTACGAGTTGACTGTTGTACGAGTTGACATCACTTGTGGCAACTTGTGGTACGAGTTGACATATATTAGTGGTACGAGTTGACATGGGGACGAGTTGACAGTGGTACGAGTTGACATCTATTGTGTGGTAATAGATGTCAACTCGTACCACCATCTAACACTTGACTTGTTAGGTACGAGTTGACATCTAATGATGGTACGAGTTGACATCACACTTGTGGTACGAGTTGACATTTATTGGTGGTACGAGTTGACATGGGTACGAGTTGACATGGGTACGAGTTGACATGAGTACGAGTTGACATGGGTACGAGTTGACATGGGCACGAGTTGACCGGTATTCCTCCTTATACGGTAGTTCATCCTAGTCTAGGCGGCACAGATCATCTGGTGAGTCCAATATCACTGGGTGTTCTTTTCCGGGAATATTGCAGTATATTCGACCATTCTTTGTACTTGCGCGAGTCACTTTCCCACTCTTTCTGACCGTATGGAATAATCGAGCACGACGTCGAGTTAGGTCCTCATTAAGAAATATTTTGTTATGAAATCCTTCCACTCCTCTCAGATTTTTTTTGTTGTTCATGACTCTCAATTGTGTCTGACGGGAAATGAACCTGCATATGATAGCTCGATGTGTTGTCCCTTTTGCTCTTATCCTATGGCAGGCCGATATATTTTCTTTTCGTATAGGAGCTTTGGCAGCAGCACAAACTTGCTCCACCAGTTCCTCCACCACCTCTTGTTCTTTTATTCAACACCATTTATTCTTATGTTCAATCTTCTGTCGTACGTTCAAGTTTATCTCTTTCGAATAAAGCGTTCAATGATTGCTGCTGGATCTGGACTGATTGTTCGTCTTCAATTTTGTTTATTTGTTTGGTAAGAGTGTTTGTCATACATGATTCTATGGCCGTTGTTATGGCTTTGATAAGTACAAGGGTTAGTTCGGCGACTATCTTCGCCATTGCATCTGCATCTAGTCGCATGTCCTTGGTTTCTGCATGTGTCTCTGGAAATTTTTGTCTGCCTTTTTTGCTCTTTTCGATTTTCGGAGGCATATTAGTGCATATTAGGCATAATATACAGATACAGAACATGGGTGAGGATTGCAATACAGCATTAATAACATTATGATAAATATATATATGCGATTTCTAGACGTTTCGAGCGAAATACAATAATTGATGAAATATTTTGTGCTAGATACAATTACTTAAACTGTGACGTCATTTAAAACAAAATGTATTTTTCTTTATATGAAGCTTGATCAAATAGATGCAAATACAAATTCACAAGAAGGCTGACATAAAATTGGAAATTATGCATAAAAACATAAAAGCCCATTGAAGGGGGCTCAATGAAAAGCTAGATCCGCCCCTGGGATTTCCTTCTCTGTACTCTTTGTTGCCAGCAATGGGGTACGGGTACTAGAAGACGTCAGCAGAACAAAGACAATAACCCAGCCGATGAAGCTGTCACCTTCAGTTGACAAAATCTATTGATAGGCCTGGATTATGATATCTAGTTTGTGGAAATTTATTGTAAAAAAAATTTTTTTCCTATTCCACTGCGTTGCGGTGTCATTAACTATGGTTTAATTCCAAAAGGTGTTCCCGCCAGTGGTGATAACAACAACCACGATATCAAGGTTAATCTAGATGACAGTTTCTGCTAGAGCAATATATGAAAACGACCAGGAAGTGTGAACAGTATATGGTCGCTTCCCACGAAAATGATGCATACCGGCAAAAAACGACTTTGTTGCACAGTCCTGAATTCTTCAGTTTATATCGCAGATATAATATGGAACTTTGACAAAATATATATGCGAGCTCTTAATACATGATAGTGCAACATGAATGGGGTTCATGCTCATTATTGAACACTAGAGTAACCCTACGAATGCATAATATGTAAATGTCATAATTTATCTAAAATTTGGTCGCAATTAGAGTACAGCAGTTCAAGTGGTAACAATTAGGTGGTAATGTTTAGAACAGTTTAATAACAGTTGCGAAAATTTGATACTGCACACAATGATTTGTGGCTAACTTTTACTCTGCTGCAAATAATCAACATTCAGAAAATATACAATAAAAGACAAACATAATATTTCTTTACATTCAAGGCTTAGATTGGAAATAGCAGTTGAATATTAAAATGTAAATGGAGCATCATGTTTAAAATCATGATTTCATATCATGTACATACATCTAAACGTTTTTCTCATAGGTTTCAAAAGTGTATTCGTAGGGTTACAAATTTATATTTTATTGAAAAATAAGACTATTAATTAACATAATTGTTGTGTTGGGCCAATACCTGTTTGTTTAATAGTAAAAACTGTTAATATTAGCGGCTACTACACCAGTAACAAGCAGGTATTTAGCAAAGCAATTATTAAATAACTATATTTTTGTCAACAGGGAAGGTGACAATATTCCCGGACGGTATTTTCCTACCCTTGAGTAAATCAAAATTGGTAAAAAGCAACCCTTGGATATTACAGAAATTAGCTAAATTGCAATCCTAATGAGTGCACCTTCCCCGGGGGCAATATGCTCTACATATAATTAACTTCCACCCACCGGTGCCTCTGTAAACATCCCTAACCATCCTCCTCCTGTTGAGGTCATCACTCCCCACAATCCATATGTCTGGTTAGTAGTGTCCCCTCCAGTAGTGACATCTACAGTAGTGACCTCTACAGTAGTGACCTCTACAGTAGTGACAACTGTGGTCTCTGGTGGATCTGGAACACAATAAAAATATTATGTTAAAATGATTCTCACAGTTATATACGAGAGGGTGCACATGGGTTAAAAAAACGAATCAAACTAACGGCGAATCGCCTGTTCTTAGGGTCCGAACATCGAGGATTTCAGCTTATAAATACAGTAGTGTAAAAAACAAACCTAATAATATATATAGTTTTATCTATACATGTATTTAGATCATTTTTCCCTTATAAGAAGCGAATAGCGAGGCAAAAAATGGGTAAAAAATGTACTGGGAAGAATTCATAATTTCCAGGACCGGGCCCATGTCCTGTTGATGAAGGTTTGTTTTTGGGAGGATTTTATTTTATCACAATACCCTTGTAATTTATCCTCAATGTTAGACACAAACACATGGATGTACACGTGTAGTCAAGTGAGTTTATTATCCATAAGCCTACATAGTTATAGGGACTCTTCATATTTTTTAGAGAAGAGGGTCACCAAGGTCCTAAAATGTAGATACTCACAACACTGTTGCATCGGGAGGGGGGGGGGGGGTGCAATAAAACAGCAGGTAATTTATGTATTTCAAAAACGGTACCAACTAACCTGTAACGTCAGGCTACATTATGTTTTTTCCAAGATGGATATGACCAAAATAATGTTTCCCTAAAAATTTTGATGAATTATTTTTTTTCATGTGCCGCCTTTTTGCTCGTGTTATCAGCCGGCTACCTACCAGCATAAATGCCTGTTTCCATTGGTAAAGATGTTAAATTATTATTGATAATCACGCCTAAAAAAATTATTGTTCTGTATATCGAATATTAGTCATAGTAGGATCAATATACCACGCATATATACCCGGACGCTACACAAATAGCAAGAAAACGTTTTATGCCAGAAATCCATAATATATATGACCAAGATAATGACATATTAAAAAATTTCTGCATTTGGGTCAGGGGAAAGGGTAGATATGACGTCATCAGAAATAAACCGCTAATTGCTATGTTATTGGCTAGGAATTCATGGCTATGTTTCGATATGATAGAATTCTAGACTCTTACTGATAGTGTATGACATCATTATAATGGACTCATCCATTTACAAGTAGTTATGGTTATGTTGAATTGTACTTATTTTTCAAACAATCAACTCTTATAGCGCCTATATCCTCAGCGTACCGAGCTCAGAGACCAAACCCATCAGCAACTTGTTTTTACATTATTGTAGTTTATAAGCAATCACGACGTCAACCTTGCAAATGTACTCCCAAACCAGCTTATATCAGATTATGGTAGGGGAAGTATACGTAGAGTCAGACTGTGAATGATGCCAAGCTTCCTTGATTGATAATTTTTATTTATTCAAAATGGCTACCATATTCCCAGTATCGTATAGTCTGTAAATTGGTTGATTTTAGTTCAATTTTATTTTGTAGTACCTCATTTCAAATAGTTTGGTGATCGTTGAATCGATCTAGACCACGGAGTACGGACAACACAGTATAAACTTCAAAATCACACATCATGGCATGTATGTTTTTTCAAATTATTTGAAAACATAGGTTGAATGCTATGTTTTTATGTTGCTCTATTATATGCTAATAATGGAATATACAAATACTTTTTTTTATGTCAAACCTTTGCTAATTAAAGAAAGAGGATTTGTAGTAACAAGATTATTGCTGCAAAATTGACTATATAATGTGGAAAAAATATGTTTCATATGTCGTACGGACAAATTATGAAAATAGCATGAGCAAACATTTGGCAAAAAACAACCAATGTGCTTAAATTATCAAATATTTAGATTTTACATTTTGTACAAACATAATATAGTATTAATTGAAGATAGAGACAATGTAAACAGTTCACTAATTGAAAAATCTTGATAAAAATAGAAATAAACCTGAAAATTAACTTTTGTGAAAAAAACACAATAACAATGGTGATATGTTGATTTTTGGACATTTTTCAATCAAATATTAAAAAAAAAAAAAATGCAGCCATATTAGTTGAGGTAGTTTTGTATCATATTAGCCCATAACATAAAAGTTTCAGGCTGTTTTCAAAATCAAGTTTTTTTCACTTTGTGCATGGAATCGCCCTATACAATTTTATTGTTATCATGGTTATCAGCCTCTATATTGCACCCGTTCTGCAGGTTGGAAGACAATTTTGGCAGTCCTGTCAAGTCTCAGTTGACCGCAAGACAAAATAGTAGTAGTAAACTATTGCTTTACGTCATTTATCGGCACAAATTGTCATTTAAGTGATATTATAATACGATAAAAACGTTGTAGTCAATTGATGAGATGCATGATGTTCGTAAGACAAAATATAGGCCTAAACGTACGTGTCCAAGGAATGAAATGTTCACATAAAGGCTCACGCCTTGGATGGGTGTTTTATTTTCCGATAAGATGTCGAACTTAAATGAACATAGCCGAGTAAACAACGTCTCTGGGCGAGCGCAGCGAGCCGATCAGCGCTAAAATGAACACTGCTTGCGTAACTTGATATATCAAGTTGCCCAACAATTCATATTTCCGTCGCATCAGTAGCCTACTGTTTACATGTCAATGACAATTAAACTTAATTGTTATTAGTTTCTTGTTTCTAGATCCAAAAATTAACATCAGGTTGAATATGTCAACCTGATGTTAGGAAACATGCATTGGGTGATATTAATAGGTCTACATTTAAACAGAATTACCGACGCAGCGCAAGGAGGAAATATATAGGCAAGCTGTGGCGCAAAAGCGTGGCATAGGCCTAATAACTTCGCAAAAACAAGAAGGGTCAAAAAACGCGACACTGGACGTGACGCAATATGTGAAGCGCGACGCACAAGACGTTTCTAGTAGTGGAAGGAATGGCGCAATACACGGCATGAGATGCGACATAAGTCACATTGCAAGAAGCGGTGCGCGCAAATCATAGCGCAATACACATAACATAACAACACAAATGAATGGCTCCGTGCAATAACCAGATAAGTGCATGTTTTATAGTTTTGAGAAAACGACTTCAAAGTTTAAGTTCAATATTGTTTTCCCACTAGCATGACTAAGAGCTTCCGAGTAAAATAAGTTTGTTTATCAATAGTATTGGAAAAGTAATTTGAGGAAGCATATCTAAGATTACCAGCATGCTTTGCGCAAATTTTCCATATTTGTTAACTAGTATTTGCAAATAGTGTTCAAGTTCAATATCACAATATCTTATGGTAAATGACATGTATTATTGCTAGCAATACTATGTCTGCATTAATTATGCGAATTTAGCCAGAAATCATGGATATCGATTAGATATCTGTGAAACGGTGACTTCACAACCATTTTTCTGAATACTTTTGCACATTACAAATTAATATTGTGGATATTTGTAAAATCATGTTTAGGGTGCTTATACCATTTGTGGTTTGTCATTGTATTATTTTTAAGAACATGTTAAGTACACTTACCGCTACGATTTCCTAAATGTTATGTGTAGACCTACTTACATAACTGTTATTTAGTAATATTTACTGGTAAACGCACCAGGACAGTTTTTTATAGATAAATCTGTTTAAATTATAACAGCAATAAACATGTACCTGCTTGTGAAAAAAGTGCTTTATAATGGTCGTAAAACTCAAGATTTTTTACTCGACAATCTCCCCTACCTCAGCACCTCAATTCCGTCGTTATCTACAAGAACCCTAACAGCTAATACATGGAGCCCTTCAAATATGATCAATGGAAACTAGAAATGCCTGGAACGTCGATATTTTGGAACTTTGAAACTTTTTGGAGACAGTGTTTTGCCTATTAATTACACGTTTCAGATTTGTTAAACAAATACAGCATTATGTTTGATATGTAACTCAAATATTGTATCCCCATCAACTATTTACCTCTTAAGTAGTAGTATTTAAATTTACACCCACTTGTGTTTCACTAGCGCGATTCGCAACTTTAAGTTGGTAAAAAATATTCATATGTGTTAAATTTGATACCCAGCAATTGAAAGTGTTGATGTTGAAACACCCTTTTCATTTCGAATAACAATAATAACATTTGAAGGGCTCCATGCTATAACCTGTTAAGCGTCATTAACAGGTTCTTGCTGATAACGACGGATTTGAGGTGCTGAGGTAGGGTGTAAAACAATTTTAGCTCGACGACCATTATAAAGCAAGCACTTTTCTCCGAAGCAAGTACATGTTCATGGCTGTTAGTGAGTCAAATTTCACTATAAAAACTGTTAAGTGTGTTAACCAGTAAATATTACTAAATAACATGTAGCAAATCCTACCGGTAAGCTCACTTAACATATTCTTACAAATAATAAAATCACAAATCAGAAATGGTAAGCTCCATTAACATGATTTTACAAATATCAACATTATTAATTTTAAATGTGCAAAAGTATTCAGATAAATGGTTGTGAAGTCACTGTTTCACAGATATTTAATCTGGAAAAATTTGCATACAGCAATAAAATGGAAATGTCATTTACCATAAAATATTATGATACACTGTAATGAACTTGAAGACTATTGGCAAATAGTAATAGTAATAATAGCAAGGCATGCTGGGAGTCTTAGATATGACTACTAAACTTACTTTACCAATAGTATTGATAAACAAACTTATTTTATGCGAAAGCTATCGAGGGAAAAAATATTGAACTTAAACTTTGAAGTCGTTTTTCTCAAAACTATAAAACATGCAATTAGCAGGTTCTTGCACGGAGCCATTCATTTGCTAACAAAATGGAGTAAAAACGATTATATTCGGTCATAGCGCTAAAAGGGTTTTCACATTTTAAATCTTACACGTGATTTGATACCCAAAAATTACAAGCGTTGATGTTGAATTAACACATATTTTATTCCGAATAACAGTAATTTAATCTGCTAACAAATAAATTAAAAACGAGTATATTCGTTTTTAGCGCATAAAGGGTTAATACATTTTCAAATATTTGTAATAATATATTATCCTACTACTAGACTTGTAAAATGTTATCATATTCTAATTTGTCACAGTAAAAAGCTACGCTAAAACAGTAATTAGTACAGTGCAGTAATTAGTATAGTACATTAGTGCAAATTGACGCATTTGGCGGCCATTTTGAAAATTCATCTGGTCAAATTTGGGAAAACTTTTGACATGTATTTCACCAGGGGATATACTGATCAAAAAGACCAGAACAAATGTAAAAATCCATGTCCTAAACGCGCTTCCATCTGTCCATAGAATACAAACTTTTACGCGAATATAGCTTTAAGCCCACCAAGACACTCCCCCCCCCCCTCTAGAAAGGCGCATGCAAAAGACTATACAACTCTGTAGAATTCTTATTGATTGTGTGATTTTTCTTGGCAATGGATCAATGCGGGCTTTTTTTAATACGAGAAGATTCGGTCACTATTCTTCTGAGTTTTCTGGAAATCATAAAAATAGTACCATCAATATTGATTCTTTATTTAAAATCACATCAAACAGGTATTACACATGTTTCTATTTATGTTGTTAAAATCCTATAATTTGATCTTGGAATTGATCTTGAAGATTACCTTGAATCACCAAAATAATAGGCCAGAGAAAATCACACACTTAGGTATTACGCTTGTTCGTAAAATTTGTTAATAGTCTAATCATATTTTTTAAAAAAATTGATCTTGAAACTGACCTTTTGACCTTGACATTGTCCTTGAACCATTGAAAGATATCAGAAATCAATTTGTCAGTCAAAATAAGATATAAAAAGAAGTAATCCACTTATTGTAGGCCTATTTGATAAAAAAAATCGTTTTGACCTTAGCTTGACCTTTTGACCTTGAAAATGACATTGAATCACCAACATAATATCGGGAAATGGATTCTCAAGTCAAAATCAGATATTAAAAAAGATATTACGCCTATCCTAACTTTATATGTTAAAAGTCATATTCTGAAAAAAATGACCTTAAAATTGACCTCTTGACCTTGAAGATGACCTTAAATCAATAAAATTATATCAGAGTCTAAATTACACTAAAAGAGGTAGGCCTAACTAGGTATTACACTTGTTCCTAGCTTCATTTTGTAAAAAACATATTTGACCTTGAAATTGACCTTCGATCTTAAATTAAGCTGTTGTCATTTTTATTTCAAAACGGTCACAAATATAGGTTACCTTTACAATCTCTCAACAGCAAACCAAGAAAACGTCGCTCAATTGTCTGTTAGAAATTTATACTAAATCACAATTTGGGTGGAGTGAAGGGACGGAGTAGAGTTGGGGTAAAGTGAGGGGCCGGGGTAGAGTGAGGGGCGAAGCGTAGAGCGAGGATTGAGTGATGGGCCAGAGTAGAGTGAGGGGTGGGAATAGAGTGAGGGGCCGGAGTAGAGTGAGGGGTGAGAGTAGAGTGAGGGATTTGGGTAGAGTGCGGGTTGAGGGTAAAGTGAGGGGCCAGGGTCGAGTGAGGGATAGGAGTGAAGTGAGGGGCCGGGGTAGAGTGAGGGGTGAGGATAGAGTGAGGGACGATAGTATAGTGAGGAATGAGGGTAAAGTGATGGGTGAGGGTAAACTTAAGTGAGGGGCCGGATTAGAGTGAGTAGGACTCGTGAGGGTAAAGTGAGAGGTGGGAGTAGGGAGTAGGCCTATAAAAAAAATGGCAGAAGTAGGGTGAGGGTTAAGAGTTAGAGAGGGCGCAGGAGTAAAGGGAATAAATTGAAGGGACGGAGTAGAGTGAGGCCGGAGTAGAGTGACGGGGTGGAGGAACTGGAGCTATTAAAGTGTATCGCTCTACCTGAATAGGCCTGTGTCGATCAACCCGACACATTGAAGTAGAGCGATACAAACTTAGTTTGGAGCGTATTATTGCAAGTGTGACCTCAAAGTCAAAGTATTGCAATTGGTGTCACTCTATAGGAAGAGCAATAAAGGTTCATGTAAAAGGTTGAACATCCATTTGTGCCAAGGTAGCTCATAATAAAATCCTTAGCATTATTTTCTAACAAATCCTAGTGCATGACCCATATTTAAGCCAAGCTTTTTACTCAACTCACACAGGTAGCATATAGGGCCTAGTCTACTGTTCATTGGATTTGTTGGCCTAGTCTACTGTTCATTGGATTTGTTTAAGCTTAGCTGTATCGCTCTACCTGAATGTAGTCTATAATCGCTCTAGTAGTAGTAGGCCTACTACCTGAATCTGCCCTACTAGGCTAGCCTATTGTTCATTCTGAGTGACATGGGTACATGATATCAGAAATACATAATACTGTATTATGTATTTCTGATGATATGTAGTCTACATATATAATTAAAAAAATAGTATTAGACTCTAGGCTATCTATAAATGTTTAACATGTATCTTACCCCCAGCCCCTTGGGCTTATATGCCTATGTCACTAGGCCTATAAGCCTACAACTGAAACAAAAATAATTTATAACGTTAGATCTACATTAACATATTAACTTTGTTAGTCTATGTGGTGTGTGTTCTAGTACTACTAATACTACTAAGGCCTAACTAGTAACTTGTTAGTAGAGATACAGTGATAGTAGGCCTAATACTAACCAACTGGTAGGGGAGCTCCTGTGACCAGGAGGAAATTACACAGCAAAGCCCAAAGACACAGATTGTTCCTGGCAAACATACTAAACCATGTAACTTGAGACATGGTTGGTCATGGTTGATAAAATAGACTTTAACGTTAGTCTAGTTTTCTGAATAATATAAATGCACTGACTTATAGGGCTAAGCCTAGACTACTATAATTATAGTCTAGACTACATGGACTAGTCCAGTCTAGATTTCACAGCCAACTGTTACATGTATCTCACCCAACTGTTACATGTAGGCTACCTATGTCATACATGTATTGTAGTCTAGTTTAGACCAGCTAGCAGGTAGACCCTACAACAGGCTACACTATTGCTGAGATGACCTAACTGTAGGCCTACTAGGCTATACAATATAGCCTATATTTTTTTTTATTCATGTAGGCCTAGTCTAGGTGGACCCTATATTATACCATTGAATTGATTCTGTAGTCTACACGTCAATGATTATACTAGCATAGTAAGGAGGCATTTGTTTTCTACTTTAAGATTCAGACCAAAAGCAATTTTATTTTTACTGTTTATTGTTATTGTTGATTATGTTAGTATTTAGACTACATTGCTGAAGTGATTTTTGCCTGTTGCCAAGATCGAATAATCCTATTTCATACATTATAAAGATAATTCCAAGATGGCCGCCAGCGCCTAGGAATCATGAAGAGTGACCAATGATCAAAATATATGTGTGATATGTCTTGTGTATACTGCCCTCCACATTCTCTCATTATCGACCGTCAATGTATATATACGGTACATCCGTTAGCGCAAAGCACAAATGGCCAGCAAAACTATCCAAGATGTAGACAAATCTTAATTGTCATCCTTGAGCAATCTGAGCTAGGGGGCAAAATCAAAGGTCGAATATGATTTTCTACAAATAAAGGTAGGATCAAGTGCAACACCTCTTTTCAGTGTATTTTTGACTGGAGAATCCATTTATTAGAATACTTTGTTTTGTGATCCAAGGTCATCTTCAAGGTGAGAAGGTCAATTTCAAGATCCTTTGTAGTAGTATTTAGTGATTTAAGGTCACAGTCATCCATTGGCCTATTATTGATTGTAAGTCTAGTCTATGTGGCGCTTGTAACAGCTAGAATCTCGACCGACCCAAATTTGGGCCTAGAGAGAGAAGCTAACGTTAGCTATGTTTCTCTGATCTTCGTCTCTCACTGTAAGCTATGCATAGCGCTATCTATCTTCAATAAAATGGATAAGTGAACATCATTCTGGTTATTATAATTAATATTTCCTTTCACCGCCAAATTGGAGGGTACGAGAACTGAGAACAAGTTTGAGTCACACTGTCACACTGCATGGGGACGACAAACTACCGAGACTGTCTGACCCCGACCTTCCAATTTCAACATTGGCAACCTCGACGTGATCTGAACTGCATCTTACCGGTCAATCACCAGATTGACACTGCAAAATATGGACGACTAGACGACTTGCTCGTGACAAGTCCAGACCATGCCAGTCACAAGGAGCATTTAACCATCTTATTCACTCGTCTCGTCGAATACGGAATAATTATCGGGCCTGAGAAATGACAGTTTGGCACATCAAAATAAAGTTTTTTTGGACATCACGATTGTTCGGAAGGCATCTCCCCCCTTCCTACCGCAGTAGATGCAATCGTGAATTTCGTGAAACTGGAAAAGCAACGGGCGTTACATAGATATCTTGCTCATTGTGCGGCAATATTATCGCCTCTGAATACATTACTGACCACAGCCAACGAAGGACAGACTAGGTTGTCGCCTATGTCAAATTTCGATTAAAGTTGGCTGAAAGTTCAAATTCAGCTTTTGTTGAGTCTAAGCAAATGCTTGCTAACGTCATTCTTTGATAATAAATTATCTTCAGCAGAAACACGTTACAGTGCTTTCGACCGAGAACGCAGTTTACGCTACAGTCCGACATTTTAGACATAACTTAGAAGGCCCGATTTGTTGGTCAATAGGGGCCTACCACAAACCTTTACTGTATGTAATGAGTCCAACAACTGAACGCCCGTCGCTTCGCCAAACAAGGCACACGAATATTCAGACAAGTTTCTTCGTGTTTGCCCTTATTACACCCCCATTCTTCAAGTCTCAATTGAACAAGCGAAATTACAATTATGCAGCAGCGTGTAGCATAAGCCTGGGCTTCCATCACAAATGATTGATACATAATTGGGTATGAAGGTTGACTTGGGTTTACTGCAGTGCATGGATGCCGCCCTAAATAAACGTGAAGGTTATGTCAAGGTCATGTAAATTGTCAGGTGTATCAGTTTATGGGTGATATGTACTAAATGCGTATTGATTAGGTAATGCGTAATGATTAGGTGTGCAACCATGCAATCCACACTTCTGCGATTTTTTGTTATCTAAGTATTATTATAGCATTTTAAGCATGATGATGATGTCAAAGGTAGGTATGGTTTGTTTTATTGTATTCTTTGAAAACAAAAAAAAAATATTTTGGTGAAAAAATCAGGTCTATCTGAATTATTGAGAAAGTTATGATAATTTCATTGATTTTACGGCGGCCATTTTGAATTTTTCGTCCAAAAGAATTCTTCAAGGATGACAGCTCCACATCGGACCAGATATTATTTTGGGGTGCTATCCATGCACAATCAAAAGAAAATCAAACTTTTATCTGCAAAAACAAGGATACCCCCATGATTACCGGACCACATTGATTTTGCAGAGAAAATACAAAAAAAATCACACTCTGCATCCAAGTATACTCGGGGGCTGCGATAGGAAAACATCAAGGGTAATGGCAAGGCCTTAAAGAACTACGAGGAGGCGCTAAGGGGTGAAGAAGAGGTGTTAGAGTGCGACCGGATTTGCTAAAAGGTTGCGGGGAGACATTAAAGGACTATGAAATGGCGCTAGAAAGTGACGAGAGAGCGCTAAATAGCAATTAAAGTAGCTTAATGGGCAATGGGGAGGCGTTAATAGGTGATGGAGAGGCATTTAAGTGCGAGAAAAGGGGTTTGAAATGACAAAGTCGCTGAAGGGCGATAAAGAAAGTTAAATGGCGACGGAGAGACGTCAAATGGCGATGAAAAGGTGTTAAAAAGCGAAGCAAAGTAGCTAAAAGTCGATGGAGATGCATTGAAGGGCAATAGAGAGGTGTTAAATGACAATACGAAGGCAGTAAATACGATGCGGAGGGGATAAAAGGTGACCTTGAAGTGCTAAATGTGATAGCATAACGTTAAAGTCGATGAGGAGGAGTTAATGGGTGATGTATGGTATGCATTTGAGGGCGTTAAGAGGGGCGGAGAAGAGTGAAAGATTATGGAGAGCCGTTAAAGTGTGACGGAAAGTCTTTAAGTGGTGACGGAGAGGCATTAAAGGGTGACAGAAACATTGAGGGGCAATAGAGAGGCATTAATAGGCACCGTAGCTGTGCATAATGGTGATGGTAAGGCGTTAAAGCTCGATGAGGAGGCGTTAAATATTGATGGAGAGACATTAAACCGGTGGGGACCAGTCCCGGAAATATTCTGGATTTGTGACTGTTCCCCTAGGACCAGTCCCAGATATATTCGGGATTGATTACATGAGATAACTATGACATTATCAATTAATCTGGTCTCAGCAAGAGTGCAGCCACAACAATTTAATCTGGTAGTTAATGGGTTACAGGGGGATGGAGGGCGTAAAAGGGCAAGAGAGGTGGTGTTCATGACGAAGAAGGGTTGTCCAATGGCGACGGAAATGCCGTTAATTACAATGCAGAGGCGTTAAAAAAAAGTTCGTTCAGGGCAAAAAAAGCGGCATAAGGGCAAGGAAAAGGCCTTCAATTGTATTGAGGCGGTGTTAAACTAAAAGCTCTCAAAACGCATAAAGGACGACGACAAAATTTGTTGAAGTGTGACGGAAGTTGTCATTTGCTAGTTTCTTGTAGTCTTTAACGCCACTCCATAGCTTCTCAAATAATGCCCTTCTTCCACCTCATACCGTATCCCCGCGCATAAACGTGCATGCACTTATATTTGAAGATGCACTTAGTTTTCAAAAACACGTGCATGCACTTATATTCGATAATAAAAAATATTTTAAGAAAAATACATGCACTTATATTCGAACATGAAATGACCTTGACAATAAACAAATGATAAATATTTTGACATAAAATGCAAAATTGTAAACTTATTTGTTTTTAACGACATTTATAGTACGTATAGCCTGATTATTGCACCATCTTAGCATCGAGATGTGCATTATATAACATTATTTCAAGAAAGCAACAAAATATTTGCATTTACTCTTGTTGCCAGGCGCAAAAAAATATTCATTGTTTCAACAGCCAGCCATCATTCTATATAGTACATGTCTGCATAGTCACAGCTATCGTCAACAGTGGCGTCCACACCTCTGTCCAGGAGGGCTCAAGACATGATCATTGTTGTAAAAACATAACGTTCTCATTGAATGACTTGTCCAACCACGGAGTCTCTCCCCACTGACATGACGCTTCCCCACTCTCCCACCCTTTGTGAACTGCTGTCGCCCACTTGTGCATTATTTTTTCTTCGCAGATTTAGTACTCCACAAGAATCTGTTTAGATAAGTGAAAAGTTTATTTCAATAATTCGGGTGTCTTAACAATAATCGGCTAAATGGGGGTGGGTGTTACGGGGGTGATTCTTATAATGTGATTTAATAGACTAATTTCTTCTTGTCGTTTAAGGTGTAAGACTTGGTGACACAATTCCTATTTAGAGGGGTGCACTTAGTTTTCGAAAACAAGTGCATGCACTTATATTAATGCCGGGGATACGGTAAAAGGCCTACACCCAATCACACTTTAACGCTTCTCCGTTGCCCTTTCCTGCCACCTTATAATACACCCTGTCACACATTAACGCCTCCCCGTTACCCTTTAACACCTCCTCATTGCCCTTGAATATGCCTTCCCATGGCCTTTCAGCGCCTTCGTATTATCCTTTTACGCTTCCTCATCGACATTTAAATTTATTTATTTATTTATCAAAATATATTTATACAGGGTGTATAGGCCTACATATTAGCAAAAATGCTTTTTTTTTTAAATGTGCCCTGTCATACATTAAATAATACAATACATTTCTAAAAGATCTTACATTTAAATGGTATTTATACAGAATAAAATATCCATAATCTAATGATAGCTACACCTAAAATCAATTTAATTGACACTGCCATATATGAAGCATTTTAAAAATCAGATAACACGTAAGATCAATTTAATGTTAAAAATGGTATTGCCATAATAGAAGTTTAAATACCAGTTTCCCGCACCAACAAATGAAATGAATCGGGCTTTAGACCACCTTTGTGCACATATAGGCTAAACTGGGCCAGGAGAACCTCCTGAGGGTGGTGAGATGATTGAGATGACACTGTCCTCCAGACACCTGTAGGATTCGAAATTCGAGCCCTGGCGGTCAGAGGTCGAGCACGCTACCTCTCGGTCACGGAGGCTACCCACAATACTGACTTTCACACGTGGATGGGGAAGAAACATTTTTGTTGCTCTCAAACTGCCGAGACCGGGAACCGAACTCCGAACTCTGGCGTGAAAGGCAGCGGTGCTAACCACTACCCTAGGGCCCCCGCCCCCCCGCACTAACAACCAGAGATAAAAAAAACACATTATAAATAAGTGGTAAAAAAATCACTCTGGAAAAAGCGTAGAAACTTAAGTAACATTAGGACATATTGATATTTACACAGGATGCTAATATAAATATGTAAACACAACCATTTCATAAACAAAACATAAGTTATGAAAAGATGCCATAGTGCACAATATTTGTAAGACGTCATCATTAAGCATAAAAATATAGGATATAAAATAGGTTCATTTGTGGTGCCATAAAAGTATGTATGTATTATTTTTCAAAACAATACAATCGCACATAAAACGTTATACATACAATGATAAGTGCTTAAAAATTCCAATTTACTTATTTGGATCACACTATTTCAGTCACGACAACAGAAAAGTACCACATATGCAATAGTAGACTGAAAGAAAAACAAGCCCGAACTCAGGGAGGAAATCAGTTGATTAAATTTCTTCGCAATTCAGCGTAAGGGCCTACCTCGTTTGAAAACGAAGGCGTCAGAAAAATCACTAAACATAAAAATAAAATAAGAAGAACATAAAATAATTTTGAGGGAAACAGCCATCCATACCATGTGGTAATACCCTATGTCAGATCATGAAAAGCGTGATAATGTAGAGTGATGTTGGTCTACTCCGAACAGTATCAGAGACTGTCTCCGGCCTGAATTCGAGCCAGGCAGACAACGCTCCACAATGCAACATTCACAGAACGACGTTCGTAGGTCGATCGCTTGAGGTGCCATTTGTGCTTGTAAATATTAAGAGAAAATCTTTTTAAACGAATACATAGAATCTAATTTACGGATTGAGCTTGGGAGCTGATTCCAGACCAAAGAACCGATGTGCTCAAATAAAGATTTATAAATAGCTTTGTTGGCTTTAGGCAAAAATAGTTTATTGTCTGAAGTTGATCTGGTGGAACCACACGCAATCTCACTTGTCATGGTGAACTTATCAGTAATATATTCAGGCAATAAGTTATTGAGTGATTTAAAAATAAGAAGACCTACAAAGTAATCTCTACGTTGTTTTATATTTAACCACGTCTTTCACGATATTCACACCTCTAATGTCCCAGTTAAAATTATTTGTGATAATCCGTGCAGCACGATTTTGAAACTTTTGAAGTCTATTGAGGTTTTTGTTAGAAGTAAATCCATAAACGGTTAAACAGTAATCAATGTGAGATTGTATTGTAGCCATATATTATTTGGTTAGACATGCAGTTGGAACGATCTGTATGAGGCGCCTCAGTAATCCAATTTTGGGTGAAATAGTGCTGCAAAGCCTGTCAATATGCTTATTCCAACTAAGTTTGGAATCAATACCAAGGTATTTTATGGTAATAACTTGCGAGATTGATTCGCCATAAATAGATATATTTAGTTTAGCATTTGTTAACATAGGATTTTTCATGATAAGCATAGAGCATGATTTACTTCGGTTCAGCATTAATCTGTTTTTTGTAGAACCATTTTACAATATTGTCAACATCAGTTTGCAGAATTGCTTCATCCTGCTTAAGTGGGCTATCAGCTGCATTAATTGCTGAGTCGTCAGCATATACTGATTGATGTTTGAGTGATGCATGTAGGGAGGTCATTAATAAATATAAGGAATAATAAAGGACCCAAGACTGAGCCTTAAGGTACCCCCCACTGTTAAATTATTAAATGACGAGGTATTTCCATCGAATTTTAGCAGCTTGTGTACGATTCTGGAGATAATCACTGAACCAAAGTAGTTCCGAATTTCGAATACCATATTTTCTCTAGTTTTAATATTAATAGTGTGTGATCGATTGTGTCAAAACACTTTTTTAGATCAAAAAAGCATGCACCATTTATCGGCTTATCATTGATATTATCAAGTAAATCATCAACTAGTTTATGGGATGCAGTAAGAATGGAGTGGTGTTTAGGAAAGACAGATTGGTTACAGGTGAGTAGTTCATAATTTTCGAAGTAATCCAACATTTGTGAGTTGATACATTTCTCTAACATTTTTGAAATGTGGGACATAACAGATATGGGGCTGTAATTACATGGATCATTGATGAAGCCTGTGCCTTTGAATATGGGAGTGACTAGGGCACATTTCCAATCAGCTGTACTGGTAAACGAGGGATCAGGATTGACTTGTTAAATAAAGACGGGGTGAGGCTGGTCAGCTGGTCAGTATGGCATGTGACCCATCTTTAATCAGTTTTGAGTCAAACCCCAGAACGTCTTTCATTCGGTTGATAATTTTGAAATATAAGACTCAACCTCATTGATCCCTATTGATCTTAATTTGAAGGTGTAAATAGATTCAGGTAGGGACCAGTGAAGTATAGGATCCCCAGGAAATGTCTTGTTAATTTTGGGTCCAATAATAATCATAGAAATAATCATATAAGTTTTCGGAAAATATGGGGGAAGGCGCTGATTTGTTTATTTTTATCAAAGACCTAATTGCTTTCTACATCTCTTTAGCGGATTTAGATCGATTGATTTGGCTAGTGTAATGATCAAATTTGGCTTTCCGTATGTCATTTACAACTTTATTTCTTGCTTGCTTATATCCCGTATACAGTGCTTTATTGCCAGTCTTCTTAGTTTTTTTACACAAATAATCACGTTTATACATTATAAGTATGATATCACGGTTCATCCAGGGGTTATTCCTTGCCTTGACTCGGTAGGTTTTGAGAGGAGCATGGTTATTCATAATATTAGTTACTTTTTCAGACCAAATGTGTGCCATGCTGTGTCGAGGTCAACTTGATTTTCGACTAGTGAGTCAAGGTCCGCTTCAATTAGCTTATATAGCTGAATGTCAAAGTGTTTTAAATCACGGGTGGTAATGCATTTGAGAGATGAATTCTTAACATAACTATGTTTTATAACAATGAAAATAAAATCATGATCACTTATAGAGCATTCAATTACTCCTGATGAGTGATGTAGTTGTGGGGTTGATGTAAATATTAGATCCAGGGTTGTACTGGTATGTAAAGTTCGCCGAGTAGGCTCAATTATGAGTTGGGAGCAATTTAAAATTAGTTCAATGAGATGAGCTTGATTTTTTTAGAGTGTGTGTTGTCGAGTACATAATTGTGATTAAAATCATCTAATATGACAATTTTATTGTGTGTCATGGCACTTTCAAATTTACACATCATATCATTGAAGTAGTCGATAGTGGAGGAAGGGGCTCTGTAGAAGGAACATAAATTAAACGAAGCACGGCCTATAGTTACCCAAACAGATTCGACATTAGAATTATCCGTAAGTTTTGAGCAATATTCATAGGGGATAATTGATTTAACATTTAATGCCACACCACCTCCACCACCAGATACTCTATCTTTTCTATGCAGGTTGTATCCAGTTATTCCTACTTCATCATCCGGTATGATAGAATTAAACCACGTTTCGGAAACTGCTAAAATATCAATAAATTTGTCATCCAAGATTATACGTAGTTGATCAATTTTACAAGAGTTCACACCCTTTAGACTTCTAGCATTGAAATGTATTAATTTTAATCCTCTCTGTGACTTGATAGCATTACAAAAGAGAGAGGGAATAATTAAATTATTACTGTTGCATTGGTTTGGCTGCTCATAATATTTTGGTGTATTTTAAACTGGTACATCAGATATTGGCTGACGACGCGTGATGTCAGGAGTGCAGGACAGTTTTGATTCAAAAATGATGTCATTAGAGAGAAGTTCATCACATTCATTATTTAGAGTCATATTCATGGTGACGGCCTCCATTTCGTAGCCACACCCCTAGTACTCACAATATCTGGCTTTGTGTCCGTCATTCAGGTAATCCTGTAGCCAAATCGGCAGGAAAGCACATCTAAGTTATGTATTATCAGGCGCGGATCCAGAGGGGGGCGCAGAAGTCGCACGCCCACCTGTTTTGCGCCAAATTCTTTAAAAAGGCCCCTAAATTGGCCTAAATATGCCTAAAAACTTGCCTCCGAGCCAACTGCGCCCCATCCTTTTTTAAATCCTGGATCCGCCCCTGATTATACGTTCGCCAATTTGTAGCATATATTTGACCATGAAATTGCCCTTTTGATCTTGAGGGTGACCTCAAATGACCAAAATAATAGAAGAAATGGATTTTTTTCAGTCAAAATCCCACGAAAAAAAGGATTACACATGTTCATAGCTTTAAGTTAAAAATCATATTTTCCTTCACTTGACCTTGAAATTGATTTTTTGACCTTGAAGATGACCTTTAATCATCAAAATAGTACCAGAAATGACACGGTAACGAGGACAAAATCACATGAAAGTACTTATTACACTTCTTCCTATTTGTGTGTCCTAAAATTAATGCTTTTTACATTTTTACTTTGGAATTGACCTTACGACCTTGCAGATGACCTTGCATTCTCAAAATAATACAATAAATGGATTTTCCTGTCAAAAGCCTACGAAGAGAGGTAGGCCTATTACACATGTTCATAGCGTTACTTTTTTAAAATTATATTTTGCTTACTTAAGCTTGAAATTGACCTTGAAGATGACCTTGAATTAAAAAGAATTTCAGAAATGGATTACCCAGTCAAAATCACATGAAAATGAGGTATTACACTTGTTCCTAGCTTCATTTGTTCAAAAATCATATTTGACCTTGGAATTAAACTTTGACCTTGAAAATACAAAAATGCTCACACTTTCCAAGCTGAATTCAGCACAAAAAAATCTATAAGAAACATCAAAGAAACATTGTATATGTAACACAACAAGTCTAGGTCATTTTTATATAAGCCCCAGATTGGACTATATACATCGGTCAATATCACAGATAACGGCACAATAGGGGTGTCTACATTCATGTTTTGAGGGCCAAAGTAGAAAATAAAAATATTTTTAGAGTGATCAAATGTCTCAAATGTGCGAAATTTCTCATGTGTCCAAATTTCCCAAATACTCCGGCCCCACTCCAATGTTTCCCACATGTCTCAAATGTCTCACGTGTCACAAATGTCACATGTGTCCCATTTCTTCCATGTGTCCCAAATGTCCCATGCGTCCGAAGTGTACGAAGTGCCCCATCTGTCCCATGTGTCCCGAATGCCCCATATGTCCAAACACTTCCACAATACTATAATCGGAACCGTATATGCGTTTCCAAGCAAATTTGGGACCAAAAAATTCAACTAGAATCGCTAAAATATTTTTTGTGTAGATGGTTAATTAATCAAATAATTACATTTTGAAAACGTTTTTTTTTCATAGATATAACTATTTTCCGTCATTTGAGGCTGGAAATTCAGTTAGCAAATCCAGCTTCAAATAAATGAAAAATTGTTTGACAAAAAATCGGCAGCATAAAGGTTTATTAAGTGGGTACACATTACTTTCAAAACCAATGACAAATTCAATACTCATTTATCTTTCGAATTTTCTTTTTGTAACGGGAAATAAAAAGACTGAACACGGCTACGGGCGTGATTTAGCACTCTGACCCTTAAATCGCTGAATTATTTTTGTATTATTCACGTAGACCAAAGGGTTTCTTCAATTTGAAATCAGCTTAAATGTCTTTTAAAATTAGCTCTTTTTGATTCAATTGAATGCTTATGTTTTGGCTCTACGACCATTTTATATATGTTAATTCTTACAGTGCGGGGATCGACTTTAGACGTCAGAATCTGACGTGTTACAGACGTCAGATTCTGATGTCTAAAGTCGATCCCCGCGCTGTAAGGGCTAGGGGTTAACATACAGTTCTCTGTATTTAGTAATACAGAGGTGAGTCAGCCATAATGTAGCTATTTTAGATTTGTTTATAATTCAGGAAACATAAGTTATATATAGTATGTAGCCTATAATAAAATCATTGTTTACACTTTAATCTAAATTAATTGTAAATATGGTACATATAAATTTTCTCCTTGCTGTTAAACAAAGTAAGAGTGTCAATCAGCTGTATTTGATATACTAATGGACCCTACACAATTGTATTTACAATTGCATTTTTTGCAATTATTGTATATAGAGTTGTATATATAAGCCTAATAAATAATCAATAAATAATAACTATAAACACAAATATAATGTACATGCAAATGATTTATTATGTACAGTAGTATAGAGTGGTGATCCTAACCTGATCAAATAATTTCATACAGTTACTCCATGGTTAAAGCTGAAGGATCTTTATCTGAATATCAACCCTTAAATCGCTAAATTAAATCATTTAAATTGTCACCCACTCAAAGTTGTGTCTCGCTACCACAACCCACAACTAAGTCCTGGTGCGGGTGAAAATTACTCATCTTTGTTCAATTTGAGACCGATCATTTACAAATCTTAATGTTTAAAGACTAATTATATTGCCAGTAACAGTGATTTTATCGGCTAATAAAACAAATAAAAAACGACTATAGCTGAGATTGTCGGTTTAAGTGTTAAAAGCGATATAACACACGACTACAGTCGTTTTTAGTCCGTTTTATCAGCCGATTGATTAAATCAATGTTATTGGGAATAAAATGGGTAGGCTATTTAAACATCAAGCTTTGCTAAACATTGCTAAACATCAATGTTTGGTCTCAAATCTAATAGCTATAAGTAATTTTCAACCACTTCAAGTTGTGGGTCGCGGTGGCGAGACACTAGTCTAAGTGGTTGAAAATTAAAATAAGACAAACCTGAGACGGGTTGTGATAAAAATTGGTAGTAAAATGAGTCATTGCGATCGACAATTGACATAGCTGACTTGATATAGGCCTAGATGTTATTCAAGATGTGATAAAATATCCTGCAGGGGAGATTTGAGCATATTTCCAAGGCATGGTTAAACTGTCAGACGAGGTGCAACATTCTGCTTATTCCGTTGAGGATTCTTGAAGCTGGAAATGGCATTTTAGAGTAGTATTCTAGCTCTAAATGTTTGACAATGCGGCAGAACAATGGTTAATTATACAATTAACAAAACATTTGCGAAATAGTTATTTTTCTGACAATTTTTGCCAATTCTGACATCGAGCTCATTGTAGGGCCTACATGTTAGCACATTTAGCCCGGTAAGTGTTTAAGTAATTAATTAAATCAATAAATTTATATAATTCCAGAAATAGTTAATATTTTTCTGACAAATTGGGCGAAGTGTGATTGACTGGTGATGGTGACGTTAATATGAGTGAGTTCATGGGGAGTGGGGTCCGTGAAGTGTAAAGCATACGTCATGTTCATCCAAGTTGTAATGTTCTGGTTCCACAGTCGTCCCTCCTCTCGGGTTCGAGTCCACCTTGGTATACATTCACCCTTGTAGCACATGACCTGTAGGTACGGGGTCACGTACAGCAGGTCAGGATTCCTCTCGTACACTTTGTACACTGCGCGTGCACTGTTCCAGTTCCACTGTCTGGCCCTGAACTCTCGCTGTACGCTCTGTACATGTCTCCAGAACTTAGCCCCCCTGGCGCCCATGAACAAGCCATAGTTAATGATGTTAGGAAAGCCTTCCATGTCTGTCTGACTGGGCGCAGCCACTGCTTCATACTGCCACAAAGATGACGTCGACAACGACCTGGTGAAAATCACATCCGGGTCAACGTGAACGCCGCCATGTTTGATGATGACGTCAGCAGCTATGACGTCAGCCTCGTGGGCCACGTGGTTCAGCTGTATGCCATAGACCATAGCAGGCCTTGCCCTGAAAATCCATCTCACCCTATTGTCGCCCTGTAGTTTACCCCAGTACTCACCAGAGGGATGATGGTCACCATGGATATAAACAGTGTTTAAATTGGCGATGTGTAAACAGCTTAGCACAGACACAAAAAACATGTACGTCATCGGATCTTCCCCGAACCAGATATAATGAGCTATTCTGGGTATGACGTCATATGTATGGCGTACAGGTTTGACCTTGTTGGCACTCCCATACATCACCTGTCTCATGGAGATACTGAAATGATCGCTAGTCGTCCAGAGATCCTTGGGATGAATACCCTGCATCTGAGAAAGATCCAAACACGCGGATGTATTCAGTTGACCAAACTCCTCAGGTAATACGCAGCGTAACCTATCAGGAGTTCCACTCCACTGCTGCAGGGTCTGATTCTCCACCAGAGACACTGCCGTTCTCAGCGCCAAAGATTTGTCAACCGGTGATTTGTACGTCAATGAGCTGTATAACAGTTTGGGGGAGAACTCGGTGAGTGTGATATTTTCATTGAGATACACGCCTCCTCTCTCAGCGAGAAGCCTGGCTATAAAATAGAAATCGGGGAGACCGGAGGGGGAGCACATCTCGGCAGAGAAGCGGGTAATGAACCTGATGAAGGGGTAGGTGACCTGTAGCTCATACAGCCAGGTGTTATACCAGTATCTGTCTATGGTTGGCCACTCTGTCAGGTACATGTTAATCTGATCAGCATCCAGATGGTGAATAGCGCTCCTTAAACTCAGAAAATGACGGAACTGGAACGTGCGCTTACCATGCTCAGAGCACCATATGTAGTGTATGACCCGGTGTACCGGGGTGCGGTCAGGGCGCCTGGGTGGGGGAGCGATGTAAGGCAGCATGAACTGATTCTCTGCCCTCCTGGAATCGTTCACCATTTTGTAGAGACCATTCCTATCCACTAAACCTGTAGGTGGAGTAGGCTTAACTGGAATAAAATAAATAAACACTCATTATTATTATGTAACAGCGATAAAACAGATCGACACTCATGATTATCTTACAGCAAAAAAACATATAAATAACAACAATTAAACAGATGGATACTCATGAATATGTAACAGCAATAAAACAAATAAATATATGTAATATTCAGTAATTGAGCAGATAAATACTCATTATTATGCAACAGCAATAAAACAAATAAATACATGTAATATTCAGCAAAAAAACAGATAGATACTCATAAATATGTCACAGCAATAAAACAAATAAATACTCATGGATATGTAACAGCAATAAAACAAATAAATACATGTAATATTTAGCAATAAAAAAGATAAATACTCATGAATTGATATATGTACAGCAATAAAGCAGATAAATACTCATGAATATTTATGTAACAGCAATAAAACAGATAATACTCGTGAATATGTATCAGCAATAAAACAGATAAATCCTCATGAATTTGTATGTAACAGCAATAAAACAGATAAAAACTCATGAACATGTAGCAGCAATAAAACAGAGAGATACTCATGAATATGTAGCAGCAATAAAACGAATAAATACATGTAATATTCAGCAATAAAACGGATAAATACTTATGAATTCATATGTACAGCAATAAAGCAGATAAATACTCATGAATATGTATGTAACAGCAATAAAACAGATAAATAATCATGAATATGTATGTAACAGCAATAAAACAGATACAAATCATGAATATGTTTGTAACAGCAATAAAACACATAGATACTCGTGAAATATAGCAGCAATAAAACAGATAAAATAATGATGAATATGTATGTAGCAGCAATAAAACATATAAAAACTGATGAATATGTAACAGCAATAAAACATACACTCTAAACAATATTGGTTCTTTAGAAGGAACCCTTCAGTACTATTACCATGCAACCCCAGGAGAACCCTTGCAGGGTTCTCCTGGGGTTGCATGGTAAAAACAATAAAAAGCAATAAAACAAATAAATACTCATGGATATGTAACAGCAATAAAACAAATAAATACATGTAATATTTAGCAATAAAAAAGATAAATACTCATGAATTGATATATGTACAGCAATAAAGCAGATAAATACTCATGAATAATTATGTAACAGCAATAAAACAGATAATACTCGTGAATATGTATCAGCAATAAAACAGATAAATCCTCATGAATTTGTATGTAACAGCAATAAAACAGATAAAAACTCATGAACATGTAGCAGCAATAAAACAGAGAGATACTCATGAATATGTAGCAGCAATAAAACGAATAAATACATGTAATATTCAGCAATAAAACGGATAAATACTTATGAATTCATATGTACAGCAATAAAGCAGATAAATACTCATGAATATGTATGTAACAGCAATAAAACAGATAAATAATCATGAATATGTATGTAACAGCAATAAAACAGATACAAATCATGAATATGTTTGTAACAGCAATAAAACACATAGATACTCGTGAAATATAGCAGCAATAAAACAGATAAAATAATGATGAATATGTATGTAGCAGCAATAAAACATATAAAAACTGATGAATATGTAACAGCAATAAAACATACACTCTAAACAATATTGGTTCTTTAGAAGGAACCCTTCAGTACTATTACCATGCAACCCCAGGAGAACCCTTGCAGGGTTCTCCTGGGGTTGCATGGTAATAGTACTGAAGGGTTCTTTTTAAAGAACCTATATTGTTTATAGTGTATAGATACTCATGAATATGTAACATCAATTCAATAAAGCAGATACATACTCATGAATAGTATGTAACAGCAATAAAACAGATAGATACTCGTGAATATGTAGCAGCAATAAAAAAGATAGATAATGATGAATATGTATGTAACAGCAATAAAACATATAAAAACTCATCAGCATGTAACAGCAATAAAACAGATAAATAGGGATACTCATGAATATGTAACAGCAATAAAACATATAAATACTCATGAATATGTAACAGAAAACAAAAAAAAATATTTATGAGCAGGAATAAAACAGATGAACACAATTTTAGGGTTAAATCGACAGGGTCTTTTTTCAATTTAAATCGAAGCAACCGCAACAGTATACGATATGACGTCACGCATCATAAGTGAGAATTAAAAAAAATTGTTAATTTTTATAGAGTTTTTTTCAAATTTGAAATTATCATAAATGTTAGTCAGCTCTTTCCGCTTTATTTGAATACCTATATTATGGGTCTACGGCCATTATAAATATTTTAATTCTGTCGGGGACCGTCTTTATGCGTCAGAATCTAACGTCTACGGACGTCAGATTCCTCGGCGATCCTCCCATTGAAAGAGTGAAATATTTCTAATCGCCATAGACCCATAACTTAGGTATTCAAATAAAGCGGAAAGAGTTATAATTATAACTAAGACATGTATGATCATTTCAAATGAAAATAGGCTTAGCCCCTTGTTCTCTTGGTTTATATTAAAATATCTCAGCAATTTTAATGGCTAGTTAGTTCACTTACCAGTTTGATGATGTTGTATTGGTTTGGTCGTCTGAGTTCTCGTTATATGAGTTTTTCTGCGCTCTTTCGATGAACTCATTTGTATCAGCGTGAAGGTAACACTCACAGAAAACAACATCAACAGAATATTTCTCCTGCTCAATCTCCTGCTCTGTGATAACGTCACATGACCAAGCCATCGTAGCAGCTTCCGGGACTTCTTCTTAACCAACGAACGTGTCAGCTTCATTGTGTACTCCAATACAGGTCGCGAAATGAAGCAACGACTGTTTTTAAGAGTCCGTTGTTGTGTTAGTCAGTTCAGCAGTGAAATATAGAAGCGATCGTGTTATTTTTGATATATTTAAATTATGAAACAAAGAAATGATCGTGTTTATTTTATTATTCCGTAAAGTCCAATGAAGAAACGACTGTGGCTTACGTTTTTTAATAGTCACAGCAGCCTTAATGATTATAAGGGAAGGTTATCCTGAAAAGTCAGTAGACGTTGTGTTGTCGTTGCGTTCATCAATCTGGTTTTATCCAGAATGCAGACATAAGACAAGTCTGCACAAGACTCGTCCGTCAACAAGATTATGCTCATAATCCAGCAAGCGCAAGACATTCACCCAATATTGGCTCAGTGATGGGCCAGTGTCGTAGACGGTGGGCCAACACTGAGCCAGCATTGGGTGAATGTTTTGTGTTTGCTGTGGATCGCACTACCGGTGGATACGAGACCGTGAAGCATTACACCATAGCTGGCTTAATGTTGGCCCAGCATTTCTCCTTAAAGCGCTGAAATATTTTTTAAAAATAAACTATGAAGACGAAAGCGATTTTTCTATTTTAAATCATCATAATTGTCTAATTCAGCTCTTTCCGTCTCATTTTAATTACCTATGTTATGGTCCTCGACCATAATAAATATCTTGATCTTTCAATGCCAGGATCGTCTTTGGACGTCAGATTCTGACGTCTATAGACGTTAGATTCTGACGTCTAAAGACGATCCCCGCACTGAAAGGGTTGAGTTGAGTGTGGTCATGTCGTAATCCCCGGCAAGTACAAAACACTAACCCAACGTCAGCTCAGTGTTGGTCTAGCGTTGTAAGCGTTGACCGGGCCTTGAACCAGTGTTGTGAAAATGCCTCGCGTTACGTTTACCATGTCTACTGCACACAAGGTGGATTAGCTTGGCCAATGTGACGTAACGAAGGCGTGAATAGGCGTGTTACGCTCTTAATAACGACAGACGCAATCAACGGTGACGTCTAGAATATACCAGATTCATATTTGTTTATTTTTCCTCTTAGCCAATAAAGGCCTACATATTTTTACACAGATTTGAAGAAAGACATAATTTGTATTGGTAATTTTACAACATATCGGCCCCCAGACCATCCCACTTAACATCTTAAAATTATCTTAATTTTCTCTGATTTCCATTAGAAAAGTAAGGATTTATCGCTTACGATATTATCTCACTATACAAACGACTGACTGATATTTATCTAGGTCTATATGCTCTCCGTTTTAAAGCTTCACTAAGCAATAATATTTACCATTTGGCAGACTCTAATCCTCTGAACATGTACCATGCTACAATTACACCAGCCCACCTATGATAACACGATTGAAAAAGTTGGCTAAAACTATATATTAAGCAACTGCGAGAAAAGGGGTTGGATTGGTGTACACAGAAATACAATGAGGGGATGGGAGGGGGGGGGGGATGCAGGGACATTGGATAAATCATTTGACAACGCAACGGCTAGGAGGGTCCGAACAACTTTGAATGGTGCGATTTTGGGGCTCTTTTGCTTTTGAAATGAAATGAATCGGGCTTTAGGCCACCTTTGTGCACATATAGGCTAAACTGGGCCAGGAGAACCTCCTGAGGGTGGTGAGATGATTGAGATAACACTGTCCTCCAGACACAGGATTCGAAATTCGAGCCCTGGCGGTCTGAGGCCGAGCACGCTACCTCTCGGTCACGGAGGCTCCCCACAATACTGACTTTCACACGTGGATGGGGAAGAAACATTTTTTGTTTCTTTGAAACCGCCGAGACCGGGAACCGAGCCCCGAACTCTGGCGTGAAAGGCAGCGGTGCTAACCACTACCCTAGGGCCCCCGCCCTTTTTGCTTTTGAAGATGGGACATGTCGACGACTGGCGATTTTATAGACAATCAATGCAGATAATAATAATAATAATAATAATAATAATAATAATAATAATAATAATAATAATAATAATAATAATAATAATAATAATAATAATAATAATAATAATAATAATAATAATAATAATAATAATAATAATAATAATAATAATAATAATAATAATAATAATAATAATAATAATAATAATAGTAATAGTAATAATAATAATAATAATAATAAGTTCTTCTATAGCGCACATACAGTGCTATGTGCGCTTTACAGACAATTAAAGGTAGGCGTTACAGAAAAGATGCTTCTTCAAGGCGTTTTTGAGGCATCTAAGGATTCGCACTTCCGCACTGAATTCGGGAGTTCGTTCCACAGCTTTGGCGCTGCACTGAAAAAACTTCTGCTTCCGTACTGTAAGAGTTTAGTCTTGCGCCGTAGTCAGGGGGCTTACCCCATATTTATCCCCGAATTGTTCAAATCGTCCCAAAAGCACCGAATTTGGACCACGTATGGCCAAGGCCATATACCTTAGATTTTTCGCGGGAGCCAAGCTGAACTCCCGCCATGGGCGCCATATTTTACAAATCCAAGATGGCCGCCATTCAAATAAGGGTCATGTCATAACTTGTAAACTAATAGACGTAGATACGCATGTAATACCACTTTTCTATGGTTTTCGAATATGAGCTATCGTGGCGCCACAAACACATTTTAAAATCCAAGATAATAAGTTGTAAACTTAAAAAGAATCATGTAAACTAGCATTGTGTATACATTTTTTGCCATAAGGAATATATTTATAATTACGATACATGTAATATTACAGTCACATAATTATGTAGGCCTTCCATGTATACATACATGTATTTCAAATATAAAATATTTTCAGTTTTGATTATATAATAACAAACACAACATTCTGTAATACATGTAACCTATTTAATAAAATACGTAAAAAATAGCCTGAAATGTTATGTACTACATAATACATTTTATATTACACAAGCAAAAGGAACCATCCGGCTCAAATATGATATTTGTTTTATGTTCAAAACAATAAAAGCTAGCCAATCTTAGAGTACGAGTTTCAATTTAACAACACAATGCATATCTATATTACTGAAGCTTGAACAATATAATTTATGGTAACATACAATAATTATGTAGCAATCAATTCAACAGTGAACCAGATCAGACGCTTATTTGTAACTTAGAATAATAACATATACAATAATAATATCCTAGTATATTAGTATAGTGACACACGGCGCAAGACCATAACTATATTTTCATATTACTGCCTTAGATTTTACGCAACACAGCTATAAAACTTCAATTGCTCCATCACTGCCACTACATTCACACTCATACATGACCTGCTCTACAGGGTTTACAGTTCCTCTTTGTACAGTGTGAGAGTGTGAAACATGCTTTGATTGAGTAAGCAATGGTTGTCCAAAACGACTAACATATTTTGTTATGCTCATCCCATACCCACCCCATGTATCAAAGTCAAATTATCTATTTGATAATAGTTGATTGCTTGCAAATAAAACCGACTTGCAGTACATATCTCTTCAGATGGTCAAGCGCAGCTAGTGTTGGCGGGATGTTCTCAGATTAGTGACTATTGTCAAGGAATAAATTATATCAGGCATCATGTTGTGTTGCTGTACACCAACACAACATATCGTTCAATGGGTTCCTTATGAACGCATTCCAGAGTCAAACATTGTTGATCTTCAGTGATAGTAATCAATGTCTCAATCAGGCCTGGAGTGTTTGCAATATAGTTCTGGTGGCACTCTTATTGTCACAGGTCTGAATGTAGGAGGTTGTACTACAACCTGTTAAGATATAAAATAACGGTGACGCTATTGACTAATATCATGAATATGAGCCTAGCTGTTGTTCCGAATATACTAAGGAATTCCCCTATAGTGTTTGCCAACACCAAACCAGATCCATTACTCTGAAAGCTTAACTTTTTTCAAATAAACTGAGAACTGGAACAACAATGTCACTTGTGATCATTCATACATTAGCTTTGATATGTTGCATGGCTCTGGTGCTGAAATATACATGTATCTGCCATGTGTGGTTGTAGTGTTCTGACATCAAAATTTAATGATCTGTTTGTCAGCACAATCTCTGAAACTTGATTAACGTAAATTGAACACGTTATATGATGGTCACTTAGGGCGGAATCAGCACGCTCAGACAAGAGTACATCCGCTTGAGATACGCAGAATCGTTCCCATAATCAGTTGATACTTCTCTTCAATGTGCAATAGCTCAACGTTGCATCAGAAATGTATCATCTCGTAAGGTTTCTGAATCTGATCACGATCGAAGTTTGACAGATTCACATACACTGTGAGTTAAAACCACCCATGTGATTACACCGTCTGTATTTATTTCGCTTTTTCCGACACTGTTGCAACATTTGAAACCCATGTTTTTTCCTTTGCACTACTATGGGATGATCTCACTGCATCTTGTTCGCTTTTAGGCACAAAAACATCATGGCCGCTCATTGCAATAGGTGGAATAATTGCAGGTAGCTGGGGCTTCAGTTCGACATGTTCATCGATATGGTAAAAAATATGATCATTTTTATCAATATAGTCCATTATTAATGTTCAGGAATACAAAAAAGTCACCACAAATGTGAAAACTGATAAGATAGGCCCTACATGTCTTGCAACTAAATCCAATGCGTTTCGAACCTCTTGACATAACTTATATATTTTATCTTGGTATGTTAAACGTATAGATCTAAAATTCCAAATAATTATCTAGGATAATTATATAATTAATAATTATATAGGACATCAACAAATTTATTGTATATACTGTAACTGATATTTTAACATGAAATATAAGTATTAACCCTGTGTTATGTACCACGTGATATACAAATTTATAAAATAATGTATACTTTGTTGATTACCATGAATAAAAAATTACGATATGAAAAACGTTAAATTAAAATTATATAACTCAAATAAGCGGTGATATTCTAAATTGTGACTAGAATGTCTTTCATGATATTTTAAATGGGTAAAAAAGTATACAATACCGACATGAACATGAACAATGGATATATACAATACCCGACATGTGACATACTACGTGATATTTTTCTTGTTGAATTTTTAAAATAATATTGCTCGGTTGAATAGCCCATCGCAAATTTGTTTGGTTATAGTGCACCCTGCCAATTCAAAATAAAATGTATCTTGTCTTATCTTATCGAGCTCTATTGGAGTTTGACGGATTACACTTTAGGATTTATGCACCATTGTCCCACTTACTTAAAAAAAACTAATATCATAAGGCAGTTTGAAAAATGTATCTGGCAAATAACATTAGAACTATGCATTTGGATTTGCTGACACGGTATTCAGTCACTGTATAATAATAATTTTAATTGTTTTTTTCGGCTTGCAGCATTTAGAAATTGTCAAATATGGCTGATGCACAGGAACCCCAAAGACCTACTCTGGTACAGAATGTTATGGATTGGTCATTTTAAATACCTGACACTGATCTGATGCTGAAAAAAAAGATTCATAGAAAATCTACGTCATTTAAATCGCTAGCATATATTGAGAAGTCATTTTTTACAAAAATACCATTTATATATATATTTGTGCCTTAAATTGTTCCCGAATCACCTTCAAATCATCAAAAATCAATTCTACATGTTCGAAAATCATATAAAAGTGGTATTACATGCGTCTCTACGTCTATTAGTTTGCAAGTTATGACACGACCCTAATTTGAATGGCGGCCATCTTGGATTTGTCCAATATGGCGCCCACAGTGAGAGCCCAGCTTAGCTCCCGCGAAAAATCAAAATTATATGACCTTGGCTATAAGTGGTCCAAATTTGGTGCTTTTGGGACGATTTTAACAATCATATGACTAAGCCCCCTGACTACCCCCTGACATCAGGCTTTCTGATGATGAGCGCAGGCTTCTGCTTGGGGTGTAGCTTAAAACTAACTCGGATAAATATGATGGCGCACTACCATGGATTGTTTTGTACGTGAGCAGCAGTACCTTGAAGATAATTCGCTCTTGCACTGGTAGCCAATAGTCTTTTAAGCACTGGTGTTATGTGATCATCTCGATTGGTGCGTGTCACCAGGCGTGCTGCGGTGTTCTGAATATGCTGTAAACGCTGAGCCTCTTGAGGAGGCCGTTCAGGATGCTGTTACAATAATCCAGGCGAGCAGTGATGAAGGCATGTACCAACTTTTCAGTGTTAGATTGAGTCAGAAGATGACGAATCTTTCCAATGTTTCTGATGTGTAGAGAAGCAGCACTGTGAACGGCACTGACATGTTTGTTAAGGGTCAGACAGCTGTCCAGTGTCACTCCAAGACTCCTCACATTCTCTGAAAGAAGAATGTCTATTCCACCAATTTGCAATGGTCTCATAGAATGTTTGGACGAAAAGCCAGCCTTGTATGTGTAGAGGACCTCTGTCTTCTCCCCATTTTGTTTTAGTCTGTTTTTTTACCATCCATATATTTATGTCGCGAATGCAAGCTTCCAGTCGCTGCATGGACGTTTCCGCGTCTGTAAGCGAGAAAGAAATGTACAATTGTATGTCGTCTGCATACATGTGATAACTTAGTCCGTGTTTCTTGATTATTTCACCTAAATCAACTGTATACAGTGTGAAAAGCAGGTGTCCAAGAACAGACCCTTGCTGAACTCCGTATTGCAGTTTGAAATTACTGGATGTTTTGTCTCCGAGCACCACCTTCTGGTACCGGTCTTCTAGGTACGATGCAAACCAATGCACTGCAGACTTCGATAGATGTAATCGTGATGACAGTTTCTGCAAGAGAATACGGTGATCAATGGTATCGAACGCGGCGCTAAGATCCAAGAGTACAAGACATCCAACTTGTCCATCATCCGCAGCAAGTAGCAGGTCGTTCGTGATGCGCATCTTCCTCTGCAAGGCTGGCTATTCCTGAGGTCGTAGACCGACCTTGCTGAAACAGGGTTGAATCCGCCTATTGGAGTGGGGACTTTCTAAAAATATTGTTTTTGTTTGACCCAAGTTTGACCTCTGGCATGAGTGTTGTTTTAATGTGGGGCCACTGTCTACGCCACCGGCCCTACATTAAACAACACATGTCTGCTGGCCGAGTAGCTCACCAGAAACGTCTCAGACACAGACCACCACATCTCACCGAAACGTGCGTGAGGGTTGAATTAATGGTGAGCCAACGTCGCAGACAGCGGGCCAACATTAAAAAGACATTTTTTGAAAACCTAATGAATATTCAATATCTAAATCTTCCTCCCTACCCCAATAGGTGGATGGTATGGCTAATTCAGCAAGGCTTGGCCTGGCGGCCTCGCTGTGTCAAGACTTGCTGCCAGGAAGATGGTGATGCATAGCATAGCAGTTTCGGTGCTATGGGCTGGTCTGTATGCAGACTGAAACTTTTCATGAAGGCTGTAGGTCTTCACATGATCCTGTAATTGGGATGACACTACCTTCTCAAGTGTTTTGGCAAGAAAAGTAAGGTTAGAGATAGGCCTGAAATTTTTAAAGTTCTCGGGGTCCAATGAAGGTTTTTTCAGGATTGGAGTCACCCAGGCCGCCTTTAAGGAAGCAGGGACAGCTGATAGTGCTATCAACGACCCTGTACAATAAGATGATCGACTTACGGATTTCACCATATAAATGCGTGTAATACATTGTGCAGTGCTGTCCCCTTTTAACGGGAGTTGGAACTACGCTTTAGCAAGTGTATCATCATATAAAACAAGTGATAATTTCACCACTTTAGCCTCCAAAGTAAAAATAATGTTTTTCTAGGTTTGACAGTTATGACAATATCTCTGCAATATTTATTTTTGGAACGAAAATAACTGCTAATATAGCAGAAAAGTCAGGTTATATTATCATACAATTTTAGAGATTAAAATGTCTTCATTTAAATAACAGAAGAGCTGTGTACAGAAAGTACACAAATATGTGGGCACAGAACGGGAGGGGAGTGACGATATGTCGTCAAGCATAGCGACCACAATGGAGATCGGGGCAAAACATTGGTGACAATCATAACTTAGCAGACGTGTATTTTGATTCAAACTTTTATTATTTAAAAAAATATAAATAGAACACAAAAGCAATATTATAAAATTATAATATGTGAGCCTTCTCTCTCGGACCACTGCCATCAATGTCACCGAGGACTGGAGCGTTAGCAGTATAATGATCTCTTGAAAACAAGACACGTTCATTTGTATGACACAATTTATTTATAGTTGAATTTTAATAATTTTCTATTTCTCCCCGCAGTACATGGTGTAGCCGAATGGGGACATAAATATGTAATATTAACGTGAAACATTCACAACTTGCACGTAATTTAGTGTCTTTGATGATGGTAATAATTCGATCTCTGTTGTGACTCCTATGTAGAATGTGTTCAGGTATATTCCCGAAAATTCGTTCATTTGTACCAATTAATTGTATTAAGTGTTGACGTGAAACAAAATCCCCACACCTTGAATATTAAAATATTGCTTCTTAGACACAAATGTATGCAATTTATTAGTGCCATCAAAATTACTTTACATTGATCACATGCAGATCGCGACACTTTGCGACAAAGATATCCACTGATATATAATATTATACAAGAATATTCTCCTCCTCAATGGTAATACCCGTTTGTGGCGTGAATAATTTCAGCATTGAATAAGCTAATTCTGTGACAGAATCGCTCAGGTCAGGTGAATCAGCAGTAACAGTAACATGCTTTATATCAACAAAATATTTCTGTTCAGGTATATTCCGGATGATAAACATGACAAATGATCCGTGTCATTAGACTATAATATATAGCAATATTATTTATATAGTATATGTATATTATTTCCATTGCCGTTATCTTGGTTTTCTTTGCCGTATCTACCCTTGCACACATGTCACCTGCCAGCAGATACGAGAGGATGAATCAATGGTGAGATAATACTGGACCAGCGTTACAAATCTTGGGCCAGCATTACACTATAATTGGGTCAACGTCTCGTGCTAGCTGGGCGTCACCTGTTGTTTGTAAACAATGAATATGCATACTTGTTTATACGGGCGCATCAACCCCTGAAGTACCAAAGGGATGAAGACAATTAAAAAGTATTGATAACTAACCAACAATTTATTGGATAAAAAATAGAAGTAAACCTCCGTCAATACTTATTTTTCTGATTTTTATGATGATAAATATGTATTGTTTTTAATAGGATCAATGTCATAATTACTCGTCGTAATATGGTAAAATCATACTTGATAGATGGCAAAAGCATTAGTTCCAACTCCCAATACCGGGGGACAGCACTGAGAGCGATTTCACGTTTTGGGGAGAGTTGACTGTCTTATTGTACAGGGTCTTTGTTGCTATGGATCTGATGAAAGGGGGCCATTGTGCCAGGAAGTTTCTTAATTATCCATGTGGGCACAGGGTCTAAACCACATGTCTTGTTTGGTGATTTTCCAATAATTTTTATAATGTCACTGGTCTGAACTGGTTTGAGCGAAGCAAGTGATGTTATGGTGTTGACAGCTTGACATGGTTGACTGTCAGCAGCCAATGCAGCGTGTCTGTCCAGTTCTATGCGAATCTTAGAAATTGTGTCCTGAAAGAATATGCCAGATGGTTCATTTATTAAATAAATGAATATAAATTATGTGATTTCGTGATACCGTTGCTGTAAACATGGTAAAAGGAAGATGTGTCACATGCCGGGTGCATGCTGGTGCATTTATTCTGTGAAACTCAATAACCTTGACCTCCAATGTTTTCACCGAGCTAGCTAATACAATGAAGTATGGGGAGGGGGTCTTATAGCACAGTATTTGAGTAGCCATTTAAAGAGATTTACGGTGACGTAACTGCGTTTCACAGAATAGGAAATAATACGAGTGCAAATCGTCGAAATTAACCCTTGAAGCGCTAAAATAAATATATATATATATATATTTTTTTTTAATTTTCACTCACTTGTTGTGTCTCGCTACCGCGACCCGCAACTTCAAGTGGGTGAAAATTACTCATAATTTGAGACCATTTGTGTGTGAATCTTGATGTTTAGACACTCATTTTGTTCCAATAACAACTATAGTTGTGCTTAGCGATGAAAGGGTTAATTATATCGTCAGATTTTTATCGGATACAATGCTGGAGCTGAATATTTTTCTAAAAACATACAAACTGTATATATATCGTCCCCTTGGAGTTACAAGGTGCTAAGCTGTCACTTTACAAAGTGGCAGTTTACCACCTTTTAACTCCGAGGGGCCGATATATCAGTTGTATAATCATACCTGACCTTGCTAGATTCCGCATGTAGTGATGTATATATGATGATGTATATATGATTAGGGTGGAGTCATATCGGGAGTCATATACCCACTGAATGTATCAAGAGCCCTTCACGTTCCTACGTAACTTTTCCAGCAAACAAGAGACATTAACACTATGTCGGGTTAATGTTGTTCCAGCGAATGTGACGCTAGCCCAACATCAACCCAACATTAGGTCAGTGTATCGTGTTTTCAGGGTTTCAGATTAACCTTTTAACTTGATTTTTGATTTAAATCCTGTAATATGATACATGTGCTGCTGGAACAGAATATACACTTTTATGATCAAGACACTTTTAAATGAATCAATCAATCAATCAATCAATCAATCCATCAATCAATCAATCAATCAATCAATCAATCAATCACTCAATCAACCAATCAATCAATCAATCAATCAATCAATCAATCAATCAATCAATCAATCAATCAATCAATCAATCAATCAATCAATCAATCAATCAATCAATCAATCAATCAATCAATCAATCAATCAATCAATCAATCAATCAACGATCGATCGATCGACGATCAATCGATCGATCGATCGATTGATCGATCGATCGATCGATCGATCGATCGATCAATCAATCAATCAATCAATCAATCAATCAATCAATCAATCAATCAATCAATCAATCAATCAATCAATTATGCAATCAATTAATCAATCAATTAATTTATCAATCAATCAATCAATTATGCAATCAATTATTCAATAAATTATTCAATAAATTTTGCAATAAATTATTTAATCTAGTATTCAATTAATTATTCAATCAATCCATTATTTATTCAAATATTCAATCAATTATTCAATCAATTATTCAATCAATCATTATTCAATCAATTATTTATCAATCGATCATTCAATTAATCAAATAATGAATCAATAATTCAATCAATTATTCAGTCAATTATTCAATTAATTATTCAATCAATTAATAAATGAATTATTCAATCAATTATTCAATCAATTATTCAATCAAATAATTATTCAATCAATTATTCAATCAATTATTCACACAATTATTTAATCAATTATTCAATCAGTTATTCAATCAAGTATTTGATCTATTATTCAATAAATTATTCAATCAATCATTAAATCAATTAATCAATCAATTATTCAATCAATAATTATTTAATCAATTATTCCATCAATTTTTCAATCGATTTTCAATCAATTATTCAATGAATTATTCAATCAATTATTCAATTATTCAATTAATTATTAAATCAACTATTCAATGAATTATTAAATCAATTATTCAATTAATTATTCAATCAATCAATTATTCAATCAATTATTCAATCCATTATTGAATCAATCATTCAATAAATTACTCAATCAATTATTTAATAAATTATTCAATCAATTAGTCAATCAATTATTCAATCAAGTATTCAATCCATTATTCAATCAATTATTCAATCATTTTTTCAATCAATCAATTATTCAATCAATCACAAAAAAATACTTGCCCAAACACAAAAATCTCGATACGTATATTGAGATTTCACAAGGCTCTGTGTTTGGGCAAATATTTGTTTTACGAAAATCATAAATAATTTTCCTTTTCATACAATTATTGAAATTTAAGATTCTTGGACGGTCAGCAATTAGAATTACATAGCCATACGTTATCTTCTTGCTATAAATTTCGCAATATATTTTCTCACAAATATGTAGAATAATCTCCTACTAATACTGTAATTATGTTTGTGCAAGATCACCGGTATACAGGTATATGGCCAGCAGCCAGTATAGTTACTCCTGATTGACTTTACAATATAAAATACCTTGAGTATAATTACTCAGCAAACACGAGACATTCACCCAATTTTTATCAATGTCGAGCCAGCGGCGAAGACGGTGAACCATCATTGAATCAAAATTGGGTGAATATATTTGCCGGACAACCCGCTTCGGACCGAGTACAAAATTCTACCCCCAACCAATGCAATAGTGGCACAGCCTGTCACATGACGATATCAGACAATCATCGCCGTAGTTGTCCTTTAAATTAGGAGGTAGAATACTGCACTTAGGCCTCTTTACTGTGGCTTAAACTTTATATCAAGCCACAGATTAAACAAGACAACTATTCTGCAATGCACTGCAATAACTATGCAACTTACTAGAAAAGTGAGCCGTTGACTCGATCCTATGCACGACTATAATAGTCGTTTTAACTGCTTTATTAGCTATTTCATTAGCATCCCGGATTAGCATGTTAAGTAACAGTTATTGGAAATGAAACCAGTGTTTAAATATTATGATTACGGTATACATATAAATGCTTAGTCTCACGTTGACATATATATTGATCAATCATCTATAATTATTTTATCTCTCCTTAATCTTTCGACGATATGGCAGATTTTTTGTGAAGTAAAGCACACCATTTAGTTTAAAGTGGTGTTTATTTAAAGGGACAGGCCCAGGCTAAAATCATAAAAAAATCGGTGATTTTATTTTGGCTTCTTAATATGACCATATGATGTAAACATGTCATAGACTGAAACTGCAAAAGTTTTTAAATTTTTTTGCTACGCATTGACTAGCTAGGCTAGACATACAGACGAAATTCCCGTATTTCTTATTTTTGACATGGTTGTCCAAAATTAGAAACCAGGAATTTCGTCTCTATATCTAGCCTAACTGGTGAATGCGCAGCACAAAAATTGAAAAACTTTTGCAGTTCTAGTCTATGGACATGCTTGATGATATTAGCCTGGGCCAGTCCCTTTAAAGTCTAAGGTTGGATGTGACCGGTATCCGGCAGTGGTCCCCCGTGGGAAACCCAAACAGACGTAATTGCTCCTTTTGTAATGTAGCTGCTGTTTTCTTTTGCTATCTGCACATTATTAATACAATGTGTTTATGGATATAGCATAGCAAACACGAGACAATTTTGATTAAATGTCTCAGCCTCAGTTAAGTGTGTGTGGGGAAGTCATGAAATTCACATGAAAAGTAATTTTATCCACCTAGTTTTGTAAATAATTTTCTTTTGAAAAAAAAATAGAAGTTATAACCACATCGACCCATATCATTTATATAATATAATCCCACTGCCGACAAAGGAATCTAAGATCGTTTCAATCTTCTCACAAAAATTCTAGTCCTAGAATTTAACACCATTAACTGATGATCATCAGGTACTTTAAATCGTTTCTATCCTTTATTAATCTACTGCCCACTGAGAAACTAAATATCATTTCCATCCTATTATATGATGCCCAAAAGGAACTTAACATCGTTTTTATCCTACAATGTACAGCACACAAAGGAACGTAAAATCATTTATTCCTATAATATACTGCCAAAAAGGAACTTAAATCGTTTTTATCATATTGTGTACATCGCACAACTAAACTTAAAACGTTTCAAACTGTATAGCCTAATGTACTATAATTAAATAAATAAATCATGAAATCGGTTAAATCCTAAAATGTACTGGCCCCAATAAAACATAAAATCGGTTCAATCCGGTTCAAATGGGTGAAAAATACTGATATTTGTGTATTTTGTGACCAGATGTTTGCAAATCTTGATGTCTAAACACCGATTTAATTCCCAATAAGTGTGATTCAGCCTGCTAATAAAACAGATTAAAATCGACTATAGTCGTGATTAGTGCTAAGGGTTGAAGGTGATAGACGCCTCATCTCGCAGTCGAACTGATAATTTTCCAGCAAACACAACACGTTGAACTGATGTTGGTATAATGTTGGGCTAACGTCGTAGACGGTGGGCCAATATTAATCCAACATTGGTGCAACGGTTTGTGTTGGCTGGGTTGGCATGTTTACGTTACGTGTGGGAAGAAAAATATGACCATAGACAGGGCCTAAGGGAGTTAGTTTTCTACACATCATGGCAATATCGCACCATAAGGAAGATTAAAGTGCATGAGGGCTATATGCCCTACTCCTATCGAATGTATTCGAGGGTTCTTTAGAGCACACAGTAGGCTACTATAAACATCACTGAGCACTCCATTCATTTGAGCAGTTTGGAGCACCGAATGCACAACCTCGATGATAAGCATCTGACCCGGCATGCATTCGAACCCAGTGCCACGTACGTATGAGTTTCAAGCCATCACCAGACCAAATGAGGCATCGGGGCCAAAGTCCAAGAAACGACCATAGATATCAGTCAGTGTCATGGATGTAGGCCTATACGAGGTACCTCTCAGTGACAGCTTTTTTATCGCTGCATGCTCAGCTGTCCACGGCACTGAGTTTTTATCCATTCGACCAATACCTGGGCTTACGCTCCACAAATTCAAATAGACTTGATGTTCTCTGTATAAAAACAAGCTCTGGGTCAAGAGCTTTCTCTATATCGTGAATTCTATGTGGAAACCACCAACAATGTAAATAAATATAATATTATATTTAGCTCCTTTTTACTACTATATTGCATGGATAACATATCAAAGTAAATAGTTCCACAAAAAAATAATGTAGCATTCATTTAACATCAAAAATATTCACCGTATATATGACATGATACACGCATTTTTACTGCCATAACGGCTACATGGAAGTATTTTGTCTTCTCATATTGCAAAAAGTTAAACGACAATTGTCAGCAAAAATATATTTTGTTACAGTATATACAAAAATTATAATCACAATGTATTAGTTATTTTAACTTTTTTATCTGTCTTACAAATCTAATGACAACACATTGTGGCAATCTCCAAAAACTTCAAATGTCAAATGATAATCACCCGGTGTGATCACGTAACGAAATTGTTGAGAAAGGCTTAAGCCTGTACTTTTATTGATTTACATTGAAAATAAAATAATAATCGTTTTTCTCCTTTCGTGGGTCGAATCAAGATTTAAAATATTTTACATTTGGACGTAGGCCTACTGTGCCCTATATCCGTTAGAATTACGTTATGTGATCACACTTTTATCATGTACAAATAAATTTGACATGGTCACGCATATTTGTGAAAGGAAGCTATAGGCCTAGGCCTACATCTAGTCTAATTGGGAATATTTTGAAGAAATGCTAGTACCCAGCGCTGAAGGCATCCTAATACACTGAATAAAATAAAAAATACAAAGCCATATAGATACAAATATTATTTTGCACTTTTACTTGAAATATGTGAGATGAAAATAAATAGCAAGTTATCACGTAACGTATATCGCTGTATTATAATCAACATACATTTATGTAATTCTAACTTCTTATTATTTTTAATACAAATAATTTATTATTATTAATTATTAATGTATGTATTATTAATAGATTATTTATTGATATATCCATATATATTCGATGAAAAACATCTACTATTACCTATCATTTTAAGGTGATGAACATTCAATTATGCTGTGATCACGTAACTGTGATCACGTAACGAGTTCTTTTTCAATTAATTTTCCCCTACATAATAAAAATAGTCTCTCTAATATCGATAAACATTTTGATATCAACCCAAGGCTTACGGGAACGAGTCATGCAGAAATTCTTCAAATACAAGGAGTGGTTAGGCTGATAATTTATTTTGACACTAAGAAGAGATAGCCAAATTGAGTGATCACAAAAGAAAGATTTGATAACTTTTTTAATTACCACAATATGTTCGATTTAATTAAAATCAGGTCTATTCACCCTTTACCTATATATATGACTTTTGTTTGAGAAAAAATGAAAAAATCAATAATGTAAAGCTGAAAGTCATGATATCATTGGTAGTGTTTTTTTATTTTCATTTCTTTCGTCTTTAAGTGATGACGTAACGGTGATCACGTAACGACGTATTGCAATTTTGTTTTCGTTACAATATAAAGATGCATGGTGTCACATAGCGACCAGGTGTTCTTTTTTGAATAAAACACATCAGATGGACAGAAACACAACGAGAGCAGAAATATCAAAAAGCACGTAATCTTTAAAAAACATGTCCATTTGGCGTGATCACGTCACAGAAGGCCTAATTGTGTATGGCTATATTAAATACATAAACGGGATTGAGAATAACTATTTATAGCCAGACTGCTTACAAATATCAAATAAGAAGAAAAGACCCAACAAAATAACAAAATGTTTAAAATATATTAACTATTTGAGAAAAAACAAAGCGAAAAAAAAAATGTGATCACGTAACGGTGGAATTCATGATATCTGGCCCAGCCTTATACAATGCCCTGCCTGTGCCCGTAGGCTACGTAGGCCTAATGCTGATACAATTTTAACATTCTGTATTAAATCTCACCTATTTGATCTGGCTTTACCATCCAGGCTAATCAGTCGTCCGGCCCCCTGTTGACGAACCTGCTTTGGCGTCGTCTATGACACATGATCACATAAAGATTTGTGCGCTCTGAGCTCGGTCCGCTGAGGATATAGGCGCTAAGCCCTATACATTTTTTATTTTATTGATTGTTTGATTGATTGATGCATAAATTTTGCAAATTCTGTAGATGTTAATAGACCTCTTCGTACACGTTGAAGCATAATATAAAGGTATAGGCCCAAAATAATAAAATTAAAGGTATCACCCACTGACCACGTATGTTTATCAGTAAATCCGCGGCATCGAGTTTCGATCCCTTCAATAGTCATGATAGTAGGCCTACAGTATGGTCTTTCCTCTTGAGATAATAAATAACGTTCACATACGTGGAAGCATGGGAAATTTCCAGGCCACGAGTGACGGCGGCCATCGCGATTACAACTCAAGTCACGTGACATCGAGCAACACATCTGGCGGGGGAGGAGGAGGAGCCTTACGAAAATCACACTTTAATTTGATGTTGTTTCAACGTTGGGTCGGCGTCTGGGACGCTCGTCCAACGTTAGAACAACATCGAGTGGACGTCTCGCGTATGCCAAGAGACTATCTTGACGATTATAACTAACCTCGCGCGTGTTATCAGTGAATTACTGTCGCCTGGGAGCAAGGGTTGAGACGCGCGGCGTCCGAAAGTGGTTTATAAACAACGCTGTGGCGTAAGGCCGCCACTCAAACACGGAACAGCCGACGGAACAGAACAACGGAAACTCACAGGTGAGAACGCACAGGTGGGCTGAGAAACCCTCGAAACATCCTGAAATTATCAGCGCAGGTTCCATACTTATGTGGAACCACCGCATGACAATGTCAGAATGCCAAAAATCGACCCTTTTTAATGCTAATTAGAATGTTTTATAGCGGTTTTAGCACACCATAAAATCTAAATGATTCGACGCGGCATTTGCGCCTACTGGGCCTTTATACTCCCGCCACATTAAAATATAGCGCACGTTTTTTTGTTGATTTTGCAGTAAATCCTCAACCCAGCTAGTAAGGTTAGTAGTGAATTTGCAGTGAAATTATAATAAATGACATAAATAACTTTAAATGGCATACCTTTTTCCAATGGGTTCTGAAGCTAGAGACATGTTAAACATGTTGAAGCTAGATATTCATAGCGCCTACTTATATACGTAGGCCTATTATCATATTGAATATTTTATATTTCGCTTGAGAATAAACAGACCATAATAGAGTTTTAGGTTTACCACGTGTTCTGATCACGCCTTCACTACATGATCAACTTCAGCTGCTGATTATCAGAATGATTGATTGATTGATTGATTGATTGATTGATTGATTGATTGATTGATTGATTGATTGATTGATTGATTGATTGATTGATTGATTGATTGATTGATTGATTGATTGATTGATTGATTGATTGATTGATTGATTGATTGATTGATTGATTGATTGATTGATTGATTGATTAAACAGGGGCCGATTTCACCAACCGACTTAACCCTTTCAGCGCTGGGAGAGATTTTTTTGTTATATTTTAGCCAATTTAGGGGATTTCTAAAAGCATTTGGCGAGAAGAGGGGGATCCGCCACTGCTCAGAATCTGACCTATATAGACGTTAGATTATGACGTTTAGAAAGAGTCCACGCACTGAAAAAAATCATAATGGTTATGGCCGTAGACACTGGTAGACCCATAACATATAGGGAGGGGCTATTCAAATGAAGCGGGGATAGCTAACTAAGGCATTTATGATTATTTCAAATTGAAAAAAAGCGCTTTGGTCTCAATGGTGCATACACAAATATTTCAACGTTGTAAGGGTTAAATTGAATCATAAATCATCACTGTTTGGTTGACACACGTGTTTATATATTATTTAGGACATAATATTATCTGGTTATGTTAGTTGGCAATGCGTTCTATACGTATATATCATAGACAGGTTACTTGTGTTTTCCCGTCGGGTTTTAGTGCCCAAATTGATGTTAGAATTGATTCTGAATCTTTAAGCCTTGGGAATCCAAAAATGGCTGGGCACATTTTTTATCGCCACTCCTTGTGGTCTCACACAAGTAATTACAGTCCCATAGACTTATATGTATTATCGCCCACACGCTAGAGGCCACGGGTCAATTTCCGTCCGTCAGATCTACTAGAAATTTTAACCATGGAAACTTTATATATTGTGAGTTTGTAAAAATTAAAATGGGTGTTAGCCGCCTTTATTTTTTTTAATTACAGCCGAAGGCGATGATTACCTTCAAATGGTGGGGAAATGCCATTGTCAGTGACTCTCCTGGTTTAGAGAGAGGTTGTGATTCGGTCCATCATATTAGTACGCCACTTTGTATTTTTTTGTGTGTTTTCTTTGAATTCCATCCATAAAATCAATCATTATCAGAATAAAACACATAATAAACTTGCACGAATAATATCACATCCCTGACCACAATAACTAGCGGGATCTGGCTGAAATAAAAGCAAAATAGTACAGAAACCAATCTTTTACTGAATACATCCCAAGTATGTAAATTTAAGATGGCCGACTTCCGATAAACTGTTTTGACCATAACTTAACAACCATATGACATAGAAACATGTGTGATATGTTAATTTACATGAGCTTTTCGTTTCCGATCGACTAAAACGTATTTCGAGATGTCAAAATCAATTTTAGACAAAAATATAGGATCACAGCTTAAATATATCTGTTAAATCATTCGAACGGTCGTAAGTTGGTAATAACTTGACATAAAATAATATTTCGGACTGTTTCTTACAAAATCTGAGCATAAGGTTAGTGTATTCTAATATGACCAAATTACTTTATGAACCAATCCACCAAAATTGAAATAATAACTCATCGAGTAGCATTGTAACAAGAGATTTTATTAGCTCGAAGTAAGCATCTGTTATGTGCCTTGCCTGTCTGATATGGATCCCAAATCCCAATGTCTCTGCATCATTTACTGCATGTAGGCCTAATAATAGAACGCCGTTGGTAAAATCGGGCCCTGGTTTTGGGTTAACCTGTTAACGAGCTGGAATTGACCGCTATTTAACGGCTCCGTCTCCTTGGTCCAGATTTCAAATATTATCGTGTTGCTAACACACACGATAGCTCGCCCATGAAACACAAGCCGTTGAATCAATGCTGGTTTAATGTAGGCCCACCGTCATAGACGGCGGACCAGCTTTAAATCGATATTCGTTCAATGGTTTGTGTTTAATATCTGCAGCCCATCAAACACGCGACATTGAACCATTGTTGACTTAATGTTGGTCCATCGTCTACGACGCTGGTCCAACATTGAGCCAACAACGGATCAAAATGTCTCGTGTTTGAGGGTGTGTGGCTGTAGCTTCAGTGTACTGTAAACACGATAAGCTTGCTGTACCGGTACTTATGGTAAGGATGCACACTTTCTGTACACTAGACCTGCAAATTACACCTCACACACCGATATCACAAGTAGGCCTTTATCAAGTATAGATATACATAGTGGGCGTAGGCAGGTAAGTGATACCATAGTGATAATAAAATAAAAACAGTCGGTAGTCTGAAGAATTAATCTGGGAACAGTTGTTAGCGATTAGCGAAGCAACCCTATCATAATATAATTCCCCGGGCATAGTTCTTATGTGGCAGTTGATATATTTAGGGTTTATTATTAGTAGCCTATGCATAACTATTAAACTGATAATACAGATATTATAGTCTATAACCTTATAATGTTGGTATACATGGTAGGCCTATAGGTATCTTCATGTATGAAGGAATGTCAACATGGTCAATGTAGCAAAACAATAATTTACCATAAACACGAAGCATTGGCCTTTTGCGACGCTGACCTGCTATTAAAATAACAGTAACCCAATGTTTGCCTTTCACACACGAGACATTTACCCAATGCTGTTTTAATGCTTGGCCACCGTCTGCGACACTGGCTCAACATATAGCCAGCATTGGCGGAATGTCTCGTTTTTGCTGGGATGGGTGTTCAACATGTTCAACGCAAGCTTGCAGACGGTTGGTTTGTATGCGAAGCAATTCTCCGCATGGTCACTTCACTCCAGCTCTTCTGCTCAAAACAAACAACAGTAACTGTTTATTTTGCAAGTAAGCAGTTACTGTTGTTTGCGTTTGTATGGCCGAGCTGACATAGGCCTATATATGTTTGTTTACGTCCTGATTGGCCATTAATTTAACTTCCTGCAACATGTGCGCAAACGTTTTTCATAAATTTGAAAATAAAGACTTAAAGTTGCATCGATAAGTTTTCTCTATACAATGTATAGATCTTTAATGTACCGTGTGCGAGTCTCGCGTGACGACACATTGCCATAAAAGCATAGTGGCAGCATGGTCAGTGTGTCATAAAAACAGAGAGAGAGGGAGACGTGGCACATTGGTAGAGCGCCTGACTGCCTCGCCAGCCATGCATGCGTCCCCGGTTTGTATCTCACTGATCCTTTTCGGGTAGGCCTAGGCCCTATATCAGAGAAATTGGCCTTATCCCGATTTCTCCCCTCGCATTGTCACTAGGCGATCACGACAATGGCGGCCTCGTCGAGTTAAATTTGAGACCAGTGTACATGGTGTATCGACGTTAAGTTTACACAAGGCCACGCGCTGCGCGCTCTTTCACATAAAAAGTGAACCAACATAGGTCTAAATCCAGTAGTGCCAACTTGGGAAGAAAAAAAAAGAGTGAGAATCTCACTCTGAGGGTATTAAAATCCGGAAGATGGATGCCACAAAAGTGCCCAGAATGAGGAAAGCCCAAAAGGTAGTAGTTTAAATACACCGGGGAAATAAAATTTTATCACCGCAAATGGTGACCTCTCGTGACCAGTTGGTGATGTATTTCTATGATTTTTAGTATGAAAGAATGATTGTCAAATTAATGGTGAGTAAATTCGAAAAATCGGGAGAATCGTGAGAGGCCAATTTTTGGTCAGAAAATCGGGAGATCCCACTCCCAAATCGGGAAACTTGTCACTACTGTAAATCCCGGGGGGATAGCTCCCTATAAACATGATAAAGCTGGCTTCGTATCCGTGAAGATGAAATTTGAAAACCATCCCTAAACACTGCAAGTGAAATTGAAAAAAAGACCTCTAAACACCACAAGCTCACTTGAAAAAAGGCCCCTTTTTACCTGCCATTGAGTGAACGTTGAAAAAATGACCCTTAATTCTGTATTTCAAATTTTTCCTCTCTTTAAAAATATCCCTTATCAGCTTATTGGAGGTTTTATGTTATTTTGACGTGACCCCCTGAACGCGTAGCGCACGTTACGTGCGTTTTTCACGAAAAACAACCATAATAACGTGTTTTCTCCTAAGCTCACGGATGGGACGCCACCTTTCTGGGTAGCAGCCCCCCCCCCTCCCCCCCCCCCCCCCCCGGAGCCTGAGTCTACATTTATTCAATATTTTTACAACTACATTTTAGATTTGCTGGCTCTTTTCATAGGGACTAGCGGATCCAGATTTTATCAATGGGGGCGGGGGGAGCTCCAAATGACGAAATTGGTCTCAGTTTGGGGATTTGACACGCTAAATTCACTAGGGTATAATGCCTCAGTAAATTACCCTAGTAATTTTTTTGTGTCAAGTACCTATATTTAGGTAATTTTGATGCAGTTTAGTTTTGAAAAAATGAGGGTTAAAAAGGGGGTTAAGATACCCCTCTGGATCCGCCACTGATTCTCCCTTTTTGGAATACCTATTGTATCCTGGCTGTGTATGGGTGTACGTCCATTTTTACATTTTTAATTATTTCAGTGTGGGGATTCATTTTGACGTATAGTTTTGACGTATATCCTTGCACTGAAAAGGTTATAATTAAATTCGTACTTCAAATGCCACGTGACTGTGCCCATGGCCATGGTCCAGAACACTACAGTCATAACGAACACGATTTCGCCTCCATTGTATTTAAACTAGTACTGAATCATTTTTATATCATCATGATCATTGAGCTGTATGTTTTACTGTGGATTTGTTTTGAGAAAATACATTAGACAATTAATATCAAGCATATAATTTAATCATAACTATAATTTACATTTAATATATAAGAAAAATGGCATACGAGACGTAGATATATTGTATAGGCCCTATAGTCATGATAGTAGTATTTCCACATGTATTATTCATCTGTCTCACCCGGTATAGCAACATGGCACTCATTACTGAGTTGTGAGAGACACTAAGAACAAGTGCATGTACATGAAATCAGACATTAAATTATTTCATAATTATTACGCAACTTATCCATAATTAATACATAAGATAAAAACATCTTGCAAATCATACGTGAACTTTTCATACTATAAATACACACATACATATACCATGTATACGGGAAGGATGAATGAAGGAATAGGTCAATACGAAACGTGTACCGGGCCCTATCTATATCATACGCCAACGAGACGCTGAACAATAATGACAATACCATCACATGTGATCCAGACGATGACTTGACTAGTTCACAAACTAGTAGTCTGGATATAAACTCAGTGATTACAGCTACTACAAACGACAACACATCAAGTGATAGAAGCCGCCGAATCCATCGTACCCCCGCTAGGCGACGGGAGTCAAACAGCGCTCCATCACCGGCACGCAACAACAGTAAGACAAAGAGTGATACATGTACGTCATCTAAAACGCACCAAGATACGCTCGATGAATTCCTGCGTAAACGAAAACAATCAGCCACTCCACCTAATACTAAAGAAACAAAAACATACCGGAAAGACGATGGTAAAAACTATCCGATCGCTGCAAGTGACACCGGATCGTGAGTTATCATTATGGATATACGGCCGGATCTCTACCCTATATGTATGTATTATCCACACGGACTATGATTCTGGTTACTGATAAACAATGTATAGCAATTTACGAGTAGTGAGCATTAATGCAAGAGGAGTAAATAAATCCTCCAAACGCAGATCTTTATTTAAATGGCTAGAAGACCATAAATCTGATATCACAATGTTACAAGAAACTTTTTTAAATAAAAAATATATAGATCTAGTGGAAAAAGAATGGGACGGTACTATAATTAACAACGTAGCAGACTCAACTCATAGTAGAGGGATTGCTATTATGTTTAAAAAAGATCTAGACATGAATATTAAAAACAGTGTATCTGATAAAGAAGGTAGACGATTGCTAATTAATGTAACAATTAACAACCAAGATTACACGCTCGTCACCATGTACTCACCCAATATATGTTCTAAAAGAATAGAGTTTTTCAAACATACTGAAAAATGGATCAATCATTATGCAACCACTAATTCACATTTAATAGTTGGAGGGGATATGAATAGTATAATGAAGCGAACTGACAGATCATCTGGTATAATGGAAAAATGTAATAACCATTTCATTAACTTTCAAAACAATTGTAATCTAAAAGATTCATGGACTTCGTTATTCCCCACAGAAATAAAATATACTTATATTCCACAAAATAAAAATGCTGCACGCAGTCGCATTGATTATATTTTACTATCTAATCATCTTATAAATTCCCTATCAAAAATAAATGTGATCACTGCACCTGTACCTGATCATAAAGCTGTGGTTATAGACCTCAAATTGAACCCACAAAAAAGAGGTAAAGGTTATTGGAAACTCAACTGTAAATTTTTATCCGACGACACGTACATAAAATACATAAAAAACATCTTTAGAGACACTATAAACGAATACAAAAATTGTCCAAAATATTTAGTGTGGGATCTATATAAGATACGCGTAAAAGAATTTAGCGTACAATATGGTATACAAGCCGCAAAATTAAAGAAGAACACCATAACAGAGATAGAAAAAGATATTGATGATTTAGATCAAACAATTGCAAAAAATCCAAACGATAACGAACTGATAGAACAAAGGGTTTTAATGAAACAACAATACGATACATTATGTTTAGAAAACATAAAATGAGCCCAGATTAGATCCAGACTTCAGTGGGCAGAAAAAGGGGAAAAAAATACATCTTTCTTTCTAAAATTAGAAAACAGCCGACAAACTGCAAATACTATTTATAAAATAAAAAATAAAGACGGAGAAATTGTTCACGACAACAGAGATATTCTTAATGTAACCGAGAACTACTACGACACTCTATACAATTCAACTAAACCTACGACTAAAAACATTAAAGATTATTTGAATAAAATAGATATTCCCAAGCTTAACGCTGAGGAACAAATTATATGTGAAGGAAAAATAACTACCGACGAATGCGATCAGGTAATCAAAGAATTAAAACTTAATAAGTCACCAGGATTAGACGGATTACCAGGAGAATTTTATAAAACTTTGTGGCCATATTTTGGGAAATATCTTGTGGAAGTTTTTAACGAATGTTTCGACAATGATGAACTATCTCACTCTCAAAAACAATCAGTGATAACACTTATTTTCAAAAAAGGAAACAAAGAAGAATTAAAAAAATATCGCCCGATCAGTTTAAGTAATATTGATTATAAAATTATTGGATTTACTCTTGCCAATCGATTACAAAATGTGATCGGCAAAATTATAAGCCCCGATCAAACAGCTTATATCAAGAACCGATTTATTAACCAGAACATACGATTAGTATCTGATGTGATTGAATTTTCGAATGAAAAAAACCTCGATGGAGTATTGTTAAGTTTAGATTATGAAAAAGCTTTCGACACAGCTGAACATAAGTTTCTTTTCGAATGCTTGCAATTATACAATTTTGGACCGGATTTTATCAAATGGATCAAAACTTTGTACAAAAAGAGTGAAATATATATAAAAAACAACGGATACCTATCAGAAAATATACATCCTTCAAGAGGCGTTAAACAAGGCTGCCCAATATCCGCAATGTTATTTATATTAATCGTAGAAACGCTAGCAATAAGTATTAGGAGCAACAAAAACATAGAAGGAATACAAATAAATCACAATGGGAAGAAAATTGACATAAAAATAACTCAATATGCAGATGATACTGTAATCATACTAAAAAATATAGATATGATAAAGGAAACAATGTTAGAGCTTCAAAAATTTGCCAAAGTCAGTGGCCTTAACCTAAACATAGACAAGACTATCGGAATACGATTAGGTCCAAATAAATATAATACAGGTACTTTCCAGGGAATAAAAATAACAGATAAACCTTTCAAATATTTAGGATTATATATTGGGCATAAGAAAACTAACTGTGATACATTAAATTGGAACGAAAAGCTACTTAAAGCCAAAAAAGAAATAATAAAATGGAATTGTCGTAATCTAACAGTATGGGGTAAAATTATTGTTCTCAAAAGCTTAATATTATCTAAATTTACTTATCTAATGATGAATACTACAATAGAGAAAGATTTCTTAAAACAATTAGAAAAGATAAGTTTCCAATTTATATGGGGTAAGAGAGACAAAATTCGTAGAGCGGTAGCATATTCAAAAATTAGCAAAGGCGGTTTAAATATGATAAATCCAAATTTAATGTGTCGATCATTAAAGGCCACGTGGGTCAAACGGATTCTAGACGGATGGGAAGAAAATTGGACGATTTTTGCGAGAAAATACCTGTCAAGCTATTTGAAAAATAACCTTTTATTCTATATGCGCATTCGTGACATTAAAATGATATCATGCCTTGAAAAACTGCCACCTATCTACAGATCGATTGTTGAAGCATTTATTTCAGTTCACAAATGTGAAGACCTAGATAAAAATAAAATACCCTTATGGGGCAACAATAATATTACAATATTTAACAAAGATAAAAAAATAAACATGTCACTATTCTTTGAATCTTGGATAAACAGCGGATTAATATTCTTAACAGATTTGAAAATAACTAGCTCAGAGCTTGATGAATTATATATTTATGAGAAACTACAACATAGAACAAATTACCTTTGTGAAATACTTGTAATAAAAAAGGCAATAAAAACAATACTAAAACAAAACCCGAATAATATTCCGACGCCCAGAACTGATAACGAAACAGATATACCATGTAATCATACTGCAAAAGATTTTTATAATATGGGCACAGAAAAGGACCATATCCCTACTTCCGAAACCTACTGGAAATTTTTCTTCTCAAATATAAACAATAATTTAAATTTCGAAGACGCTTACAAACAGAAAATTCTTATAATTCCTGATAATAAATTAAGAGAATTTAATTTTAAACTACTACATAATATACTACCATGTGGAACCAATTTAAAACGATGGAAATTGAAAGAAATTAGTAGTTGCAGTATATGTAAAGAAAACCAAGACATTATCCATTTGTTGTACACATGTAGACAAATAAGGCATATATGGCAATCTCTAAATGATGTATTAAATGTAAATATCAGACCTATCCATATCATATGTGGACATCATTCTATACCAGATTTTATTATTACTCTGATCAGTTATATAATTTATAAAGAATATATAATAGGCGAAATGAATAATACAGACAGAGTACATACAAATATGTACCACTTCATTTCAAGGGAATTGATATACAGGTATGCTATTTTTAAACATTTGCATTGGTTTAAAGGAAATATACAAAAAACGTTCGAGATTGTTTTAGAACATATGTCAAAACATTCCTAGTATGGTATTGACTACAAGTTTATATACGCTTTTTGTTTATATTGAGAGTGCTTGGTATACTTCTGAGTCTAATCTTTCAGCATTGTTAGTACGTAAAAGTAATTTTAAAGTATTAATTAAATCATCTTATGTAATTTCTTTAATTAACTCAAGAGAATGTAAATTATATCAAGTTATTACAGCATCTAAACCCAATTACAGTTATTGCACTTATGTATTCCTCCTTTTTCGTGATTTTTACAAGTGTAATATACATCATCCCTTTTCGCAAGGAGGAGTGATAAGTAAGATATCTGTCTGCAGCTATAACTATATATTCCAACACACATGCATGCCGTGATCAGGTGATATACTTTTTTTTTTTTGTTTTGTTTTTTATATCCGTGCATGTGAGTGGTAATATGTTGTGTTGTTGTGTCTTTTAAATGTTGTGACCTCACCATAATATTATTGTGACCTCACCATAATATTGGTGAGGTCACGGCAGCTGGCCTCGAGGGTCAAGATCTAGAATGCTTGATCTTGGCTCTCGAGACCAGAGAGGCATACACAACTGAACCCTATTATATTTGAATTATGTAATAACAATATTCTACAAGCATAATATTCAGCGTTACAATAATAAATAATATACTGGTGGCACGGCATACACAAGACTCGAGCCATTGGTTGGGTCGGTGTTTGGCCAGCGCTGCAAACGCTGGCCCAGCACTGACCCCGCCTCCTTTTTTGGCGTGTTGTGTATGCTGGGCAAAACGCACGACGGTTGACCATGTCCTGATTTGGTGGCTGGACATCTTTCCGGCAGTGGCCAGACATTATACCAACAGCAGGCGCAGGGTGTTGAATAGGTGTTACTTTAGCGTTGGTTCAGCGTCGTCGATTGTCGACCAACGCTGAACCAACAGCAAAATTATCTTCTTTCCCCAGCAGGCGCAGGGTGTTGAATCGCTTTGGCGTTGGTTCGGTGTCGTCGATAGTGGACCGGCGTTGAACCGGCGTTGCTTTCACCGCCTTGTGTCTGGTGGGTCATGTATTGTCAACTGTGATACCATACCACATAGCCAGAAAACGGGAGACGCTGGCATGGTGTTAGTTCAGTGCCGGGCCAGCGCTTATGGCCCGACATTGATCTGGTATTGTGACGGTGTCTCGCGTTCACTGAGTACTATTTGTTTTTCTGTGTCAGTAACTCGCATTGGGCCGATGTCGATTCTTTGTTCTTTTACAATGAGTCGGCAACGGCTTCAATGAATGTGCTTTTAAATGAACAATTTATTTACTGATAATACATAATTTGTATTTGTATTGTACATTTTAATCAATAAAAAAAAATAAAAAAATCTATATCATACTCGATATAGGGCTTACCCTTATCTAAATGTAATTATTTGACTAATAAGTCACCAATTTATCTTAGCATCGCGTCTCCCTTTGACCGAAATATTGACAAAACGGGTGTGGACAAGTTTCTTGTAAATGACTGATAATAATGTTATCCTCTTGTTAAACTGATAAGAAATGCCTCAGAACAAAACTCGTTAACTCTTACAACGCTGAAATATTTAAATTCTGTCAGAGCGGGGATCGACTTTAGACGTCAGCATCTGACGTCTACCATGTCTACAGACGTCAGATTCTGACATCTAAAGTTGATCCCCGCGCTGTGGTAAGCTGATCAGAAAGGCCTGAGAACAAAACTCGTTGATGACAAATCTACAGTGGTAGGTAGGCCCCTATATCTCATGCGTGAGCACATGTCACATCAATAATATATATTTATAGATGGCGAGAAACGTTACATTGAAAATAATTTATATTCACCTAACTATTTTAAATGTTGTAATCATTATTACATGATATTATCCATTGAATTCAATTTGACAGTTAAAATAATTTGTCAGTTTCAAATTCACGGAAATGTATCAGTTATTATTTACATTTCGATCGGTGCTTGAGAAACATAATCGCGACCAACTGTCAAAAAAACGTTTTGGCGAAACCATTTTTCAGTAGATTTTAGATGACATGGCTCTATATACACACTTTTTTCTGCTGATTTCAATGAAACTGTCTGCCCAGCCTAAATCTGTGCCTTTGAACATGAATTTTGAAAATCAAAATGGCTGCCTAAATTCTTCGCGAAAAACACAGAAACAACACAAACTTCATTATTTAATTCATGTCAAATAGAAGGCATATCATTTATGGCTCCTAATATGAGTGACCAATTTTATCAATATAAATGAATATCAATAATTAATGTTAAATATAATTCGAAATTGCTTGAAGTTGAAGATGTAGTACAACATGTAATTATTGGCCATTTTAACCCTTGCCCTGCTGAATTGTTTGTTTATGTTTTTCACCTTTTAAGGTTGGAATTTCTAACGCAATTTCCAGTTTCAAACATGTCAAATGACGAAAAATATTTAAATTCATGAAAACATAGACATTCCTAATATTGAATTATTGGAATAACTGAGAATTTACCAAAAGCTATTTTATCAAGTTTAGTGATATTTCTATAGATCTAAAACCTGATTGAAACCGTATATATACGGGTCTAGCAGCTCAAGGGTTACATGAATTCACACCCCCACTTGATTATGTTCTGATCGAATAAGCTTGTTTTAGTGTTCAGAGCAGCAGCAAATCACAGCAATGGCAGAAGAACCTAAGAGAAAATGGCCAGAGCTCGTTGGCGTGGTAAGTTTTCATTTTCACTTGGACTGTTTACCTCCTACCATGACGTGTACATGCAACTTATTTCAACAGCAAATCTCACTGGGCACGCGACGTTGTTGCGACGTTGAATCAACGTCATTGACGTTGATTCTACGTCGCAACAACGTCGTGTGTCCAGTGGGATGTCACTGCCATTTAATCAAGGACATTTTGAGTTTAAGTTTGGTATATTACATAAATTATATGGGCGGGGGCCCTAGGGTAGTGGTTAGCACCGCTGCCTTTCACGCCAGAGTTCGGGGTTCGGTTCCCGGTCTCGGCGGTTTGAAAGAAACAAAAATGTTTCTTCCCCATCCACGTGTGAAAGTCAGTATTGTGGGGAGCCTCCGTGACCGAGAGGTAGCGTGCTCGGCCTCAGACCGCCAGGGTTCGAATTTCGAATCCTGTGTCTGGAGGACAGTGTCATCTCAATCATCTCACCATCCTCAGGAGGTTCTCCTGGCCCAGTTTAGCCTATATGTGCACAAAGGTGGCCTAAAGCCCGATTCATTTCATTTACATAAATTATATATCGTATTAGTATATAAAACTTTTGCTAAAGGTACATGTGATATATATTTTGTGGAAAATTAATTCAGTAGCAAATATCATTGCCATTTGAAGTGAGCATTTTGAAGCTCACATTAGATGCAATATTATGTTACGTTAGTACTGGGTATTTGATAAAACTGATATTTTCGCTCCACTGTGCAGTGGGAGTTGCGTTAGCAATATTCACACAGCACTGTGAGTAGAAATATGATGACCGTGTAATTTCGGGTGGCAAAGGGTTGAATGAACGGCTCAAACGGCTGTTTCTATAATCAGATAATAGTTCAGCAGCCCTGGCTCCTTGTCTCCCGGACTTACGTTGCCAATGCTTTGTACAATCACCTACCCCACCAGGTGAAAAGAGAGAGGCACTATAAGCATGGTAAGGTTTATACCAGAACTAGTGCATAATCTCGCGTCAGCCCTCGCGCTGCGCGCTCCTCTGCTGATCAACATCTTAAGCCCAAACAAACTGAGCTAATCGAATCTCCTGATTTTTACAAACGCTGTCATTGCGGTATTTTTTTTTGCTAACTTTCAGCAATAGTTTACAATGAAGGAACATACAATTTAATAAGGAGGGGGATTGAAATCTATACTTCAGTTCCTAACGTTTTGGACTTTAGTCCATGTGGTCTCTTGGATCACAATATCGCTTTCGAAAAAGTGCGCGATACAAATGGTTCATATATATCGTTTCATTCCATTCAAAATTTGAACCTGTCCGAAATTTACATATTACGGCAGTCTTGAGCTCGCGCATTGGCTGAAATTTAATATGTTGAACCCTTTTAACCTTCATGATGCCTCAACATGCTCAACGCTTTATTTTGTATCCCTGAAAACTGAGCTATTTCCTTAAACTTAAGCGTTTTAAATAGTAATCTTCATGAATCATTTTACAAATACATATGGCAATGATTAATTTGCCACCCACTTGAAGTCATCCTCGTCCACTACAAGTCGAGACTTGCGACTGCAATTCACGGCTTGTAGTGGATGAAGAATTGAATTCAGACGTGAAAGGGTTAATGCTGCTTTAATATGTGAATAACTTTGACAATTTTAAGAACCGGAATCTCAATATGTTTTTTTTTAAATATTTATTGGAAACCCAGAATTTAGTTTCAAAGGGTGCTGGCTTATAGTTTGATGTCGATTATGAAGACCTATCATTACATTTTACTCCCCGGTCACTGGACTTGGTCATTCGTGTGGCATTTTAACTAAACGGACAGCATACAGTCCTGCAGCCATTTCGGCGCATTTAACCTATCGTACACATTGATTTGTCATCTCTGTCCTACTAGATACTCATTTATATCTCAAGTCAAACGAAGTATGTGAGTGTAAAGTGCTTTGCACATATACATATATACGTTTTTGTTTAGGATGCTGACGAAGCCAAGAAGACTATCCAGGAAGAAAGACCAGATTTGACGGTATGTAATTTAGATATATAACTATCATAATTTACAATATGTAAACAAATTTATGTACTTTTTTATGTAAAATATAATGCGTAACCTCCAACTATTTTAACTGATATAAATGTACATTTTATTTATGTATATACAGAGATGGGTATGCGTAAGCATTTTGTTAAGCAAATACATTGCATAATCTTTATTGATATTTATGAATTCACACCTAAGATATTTTTTTCAAATATTTACCCGAATGTTCAAATTAGATATATTAAGACCTTTCCAGAATATTAAACATCGCCTCTAAATATTGGCCATACATTTCACCACATTGATCTTTTACTACATGTAAATTACATGATATGGCCATTTTTTGCCAGAATAAAAAATCCACGGCCTAATAATCATAATGGTATGAAAATCACAAACCTGCCAACAAAAGCTGACAACCACAACATTTGAGAAAATGTGGTTGCCTTTTACAGCTATTTTCTGGTCTTCTGGTCCAAAAAAAAATTCCGTCGTACATTTTATAGACTCTACCGTGATCAAACTTGTAGAGAACGAAGACATATGTAACATAGGTAAGCATGTTTGTATATTTCACCCTTTCACCGCTAATTCGTTTTAACACGTTTTAATGGCACAGCAAATCACTGTTGCTGGTAATGAAATGCGTGTTTCAAACATCAAAATAAGCCAATGTTAAGTCTCAAATTAAATAAATATCCGTAATTTTCACCCACTTGAAGCTGTGGGTCGCGACAGCGAGACATAACTTCAAGTGGGTGGAAGTTAACGTAGCGAGAAGAGGGTGACATCGTTAGGCGAATAATCTACTTATCCATCTCCATGTGTTACTGATTATGGTCATGTTGATTAGATAACATTTGACCAATATTAGAGTAC
>OZ024913.1:28731577-28817907 GCA_964017125.1 Flabesymbios commensalis | reverse complement strand
GAAAAAGTGCGCGATACAAATGGTTCATATATATCGTTTCATTCCATTCAAAATTTGAACCAGTCCAAAATGTACATATTACGGCAGTCTTGAGCTCGCGCATTGGCCGAAATTTAGCATGTTGAACCCTTTTAATCTTCATGATGCCTCAACATGCTCAACGCTTTATTTTGTATCTCTGAAAACTGAGCTATTTCCTTAAACTTAAGCGTTTTAAATAGTAATCTTCGTGAATCCTTTTACAAATACATATATGGCAATAAATAATTTGCCACCCACTTGAAGTCATCCTCGTCCACTACAAGTCGAGACTTGCGACTGCAATTCACGGCTTGTAGTGGATGAAGAATTGAATTCAGACGTGAAAGGGTTAATGTCGACTTAATATGTGAATAACTTTGACAATTTTAAGAACCGGAATCTCAATATGTTTTTTTTTAAATATTTATTGGAAACCCAGAATTTAGTTTTAAAGGGTGCTGTCTTATAGTTTGATGTCAATTATGAAGACCTATCATTATATTTTACTCCCCGGTCACTGGTCATTCGTGTGGCATTTTAGCTAAACGGACAGCATACAGTCCTGCAGCCATTTCGGCGCATTTAACCTATCGTACACATTGATTTGTCATCTCTGTCCTACTAGATACTCATTTATATCTCAAGTCAAACGAAGCATGTGAGTGTAAAGTGCTTTGCACATATACATATATACGTTTTTGTTTAGGATGCTGACGAAGCCAAGAAGACTATCCAGGAAGAAAGACCAGATTTGACGGTATGTAATTTAGATATATAATTATCATAATTTATAATATGTAAACAAATTTATGTACTTTATTATGTAAAGTATAATGCGTAACCTCCAATTATTTTAACTGATATAAATGTATATTTTAATTATGTATATACAGAGATGGGTATGCGTAAGCATTTTGTTAAGCAATTACATTGCATAATCTTTATTGATATTCACACCTAAGATATTTTTTTTCAAATATTTACCCGAATGTTCAAATTGACCTTTCCAGAATATTAAACATCGCCTATAAATATTGGCCATACATTTCACCACGTTCATCTTTTACTACATGTTAATTACATGATATGGCCATTTTTTGCCAGAATAAAAAAATCCACGGCCTAATAATCATAATGGTATGAAAATCACAAACTTGCCAACAAAAGCTGACAACCACAACATTTGAGAAAATGTGGTTGCCTTTTACACTGTGTTTTCAGCTATTTTCTGGTCTTCTGGTCAAAAAAAAATTCCGTCGTACATTTTATAGACTCCACCGTGATCAAACTTGTAGAAAACGAAGAAATATGTAACATGGGTAAGCATGTTTCTATATTTCACCCTTTCACCGCTAATCCGTTTTAACACGTTTTAATGGCACAGCAAATCACTGTTGTTGGTAATGAAATGCGTGTTTCAAACATCAAAATAAGCCAATGTTTGGTCTCAAATTAAATAAATATCCGTAATTTTCACCTACTTGAAGCTGTGGGTCGCGGCAGCGAGACATAACTTCAAGTGGGTGGAAGTTAACGTAGCGAGAAAAGGGTGACATTGTTAGGCAAATAATCTACTTATCCATCTCCATGTGTTACTGATTATGGTCATGTTGATTAGATAACATTTGACTAATATTAGAGTACTACAAAGGGTGGTATATGTGTCTAAAATGCCCATGATCCTTAGAAGTTGAAATACTAAAATTCAGTAGCAAGCATTACATTTGCAATGTCTAATGTCTTCAGAATATTGAAAATTATTGTATATATTATATTATATTATATTATATTATATTATATTATATTATATTATATTATATTATATTATATTATATTATATTATATTATATTATATTATATTATATTATATTATATTATATTATATTATATTATATTATATTATATTATATTATATTATATTATATTATATTATATTATATTATATTATATTATATTATATTATATTATATTATATTATATTATATTATATTATATTATATTATATTATATTATATTATATTATATTATATTATATTATATTATATTATAATATATTATGCTGTGCTGTGCTGTGCTGTGCTGTGCTGTGCTGTGCTGGGCTGGGCTGGGCTGGGCTGGGTTGGGTTTGGGTTGGGTTGGGTTGGGTTGTGTTGTGTTGTGTTGTGTTGTGTTGTTGTGTTGTGTTGTATTGTATTGTATTGTATTACATTACATTACATTACATTACATTACATTACATTACATTACATTACATTACATTACATTACATAACGCTGCATTGCATTGCATTGCATTGCATTGCATTGCATTGCATTGCATTGCATTGCATTACATTACATTACATTATATGTATTTTTTCTCACTGTAGGATATAATTCTCATGCCTGTCGGATCACCGATGAGCAGGGACTTCCGGGAAGAGCGTGTTCGTATCATTCACGATGACGACCACAAGGTGGCGCAGGAGCCGTACACGGGGTGACCTTTGACCTATGTACCTACACAGCAATCACGTGATGTCTGCATTTCTGGCCTGTTTCACTTAAGTTTCCGTTGTGATTCTTTCAGAATACCAGAACATACCAGAACATACATGTACCATACCAGAACAGTTATTTCATTTAGTTACTTTATTATGTTTTATTCCACATTACTTTGGAATGCGGTGGAAAAGAAACTTTGGTCACTCCTCAGATTTCAACACCGATCAACACAAAGTCCAGCGTTCAGGAATCAAAAATGAGAACTGCTTCTGTCGTCTCGTCTTGAATTAGAATAAAGTAGACGAGTTGACACAAAATTGCCCCATTGCGAAAAAACATTGTGTTTGAGAAGCATCATTGCCATTTGAATTTTCACCCAAATAACTTGAATTTCTTGAACACGTTGGTATGCTAACTAAAATCTATGTAGGCCATGTTGACTTCTGGATCTGATATATATATTTGTTCCTTTCCTAATTAATGTGTAGGCTATATGTCACGCACCTAAGCATCAACATAAACATTAGGAAGTTTGCAGGCCTGTAAAGTGTAGTACGTAGACCTGCTATTCTAACGGCTCATCTTTGTGATACAATGTACGTAGCTATAGTTGTTTAAATTATCGACTGGGCCCGAAAATATTTGAGCTGCCTGTTCCGAAAATGTATTATTTGATATCAAAAATAAAAATGTGCTATATCAAAATATTTGTTCAAGTTGTTCGCTACAGTACAAAACTTGACCATTGCAGTGCGGGAACCGTCTTCAGATTCTGACATCTAAAGACGGTCCCCGCACTGAAAGAATTAATGAAACGAACAGTCATTGAAACGCGAGTAGCATTTCAACCCATACAACGATGAAATATTTCCCTGCTTAACCATGGACACCAAAGTTTTAACCGCCAAATTATTCAATCTGGATTTTCACCCACTTGAAGTTGTGTCTCGCTGACGCGATCCACAACTCCCAAGTGAGTGAAAATTATTCAGATTTGACAAAATGGAGGTCAATTGTTTTCAAATGTTGCTGGTTGATGTCACATTTTATTATTAACAAATGTGTTACTTAATGTGTTAATAAAAAATGAAAACCCGAATATATGTGACACTGGCGGTTAAAGGGTTAAAACAATGACCCTGAAGCCCGGCACAAACTCTACTTCAGTGCCGTCAGGCTCTAGTTATAAGTCAGAATCTGACGTTCGTAGACGGGGACCGTCTTTATATATTATGTCGGAATCTCACTTTTGTAGACGTCAGATTTTGACGTATAAGGACGGTCCCCTCACCGAAAGAATTAAATAAAATTATTTATAATGACCGTAGACCCATAACATACGAAATCAAATAAAGCGGAAAGAGCTAACTCAGAAATGTATGATGAATTCACAGTGAAAAAACCCTTTGGTCTCCATGGTTTATAATATATTTTGTCAATATGACACAGGTATTATAATGAAGCGGAAAACTCAACTAAGACATTTATTTTTTCCATTGTTTATACAAAAATATTTCAGCTTTGTGAGTGTTAGCATGTCTAACATGTTATAGTATATAAGTGGGAAGCTCCGTCGTCCTCATTGCGATGACTACATTTTATTGTATTAACCCTTTAGCTGCCAAAATATCTAATTGTAATTGTCACCAACAACTTGAAATTACGTCTCGCTGACGCGATCCTCAACTTCAAGTGGGTGACAATAATTCAGATATGACCAAATGACCATATGACCAAAATAGTGTTCGTTAATGTTTTATCTTATTATGTTCAAAAGCTGGTATTTAATATGCTGAGAAAAATTGAAAAACCGAATATATTCGAGACCGGCGGGTAAAGGGTCAACACGGTGTTACATTCGTCTATAGCCGTTTTAACCGTTTAAAAGGACGATTGATGGAGAAATTGACATTGACTTTGCTAGATTGACGTACATGTAGGTCACAAATTGTACATTTTATGTATATCAGTTTTACCTACTTGAGGTTGTGGCTCACCAAAGCGAGACATAATATCAAGTGGGCAAAAATATACATTCTATAACTTTAAGGGTTAAGTTCATTTTATTTAAATAACGTATGTGATGAATAAACGCGAAATATAAAATCACATGCAACTTTTGAAAATTACAGCGGCTGAGAAAATATATTTTACAATATAGAATGCAATGGAATTATTTCGATATTTTATACTTGAATTCAATGGAATATGGGTCTTACTTCAATTGGTTTGTTTTTGGGATCGAAACCGAAGGTACAGTATTAAGTTCTTATACCATCTGTGTCGAGCAGGGACCCTGCAGTGGTTAAATGTACCTGCTTGGAAAATCGAAGATCGTGGGTTCGAGCCCCACTCTGGCCTTCAAGTTTCGAAGAAACAAAATGTTTCTTCACCATTCACTCTTACATTCATGCAATATTGTGGGGGAGCCCCCGTGATCGGGTGGTAGCGTGCTCGGTCTCAGACCGCCAGGGCGCAAATTTCGAATCTTTTGTCTGGGGGGCAGTGCCATCTAATTCATCTCACAATCCCCGGGAAATTCCCCTGGCCCAGTTTAGCCTATATGTGCACAAATGTTGCCTAAAACCCCATTCATTTCATTTACAATTTGTGTCTAATGCTCATATTATATTATATGTATTTTTTGTTTCTTCACCATTCACTCCTACATTGATTCAATATTGTGGGGGAGCCCCCGTGATCGAGTGGTAGCGTGCTCGGTCTCAGACCGCCAGGGCGCAAATTTCGAATCCTTTGTCTGGGGGGCAGTGCCATCTCACTCATCTCACAATCCTCGGGAGATTCCCCTGGCCCGGTTTATTCTATATGCGCACAAATGTTGCCTAAAACCCCATTCATTTCATTTACAATTTGTGTCGAATGCTCATATTATATTATATATATTTTTTCTGACTGTAGGATATAGTTCTCTTGTTGGCCGGATCACCGATGACAAAAGACTTCCGAGAAGAGCGAGTTCGTATCATTCACGACGACGCCCACAAGGTGGCGCAGGAGCCGTATACTGGATGACCTTTGCCCTGTACACAGCAATGACGTGATGTTTGCATTCTCGCCCTGTTTTCAAGTCTCCGTTGTAATTCTTTCTCTGACTGGCCTCACCCGAACAGTTATTTCAGTCACTTACTTCATTTGGTTTAATCCCCATCACTTTGGAATGCGGTAGAAAATAAACTGTGTAATAGTTTAGTCATTTCTCAGATATCAACATATATTCCAACGTTCTATGTTTATTGCACGAGAAATTCGTGAAGAAAACCAGGAATGAATAGTGTGAATTGTTTCAGTCGTCTTGTCTTGAATTAGAATAAAGTGTCTAAAGTAGACGCGTTGACACAAATGGCTCGATTATAAAAAGAAACATTGTTTTTATGAAGCATCATTACCAGGTTCTACATTTCCACCCAACTATCTTGAATTTCTTAAACACGTTGGATAGCTAACACAAAGCCATATATACATCATGGTGACTTTCTGGATCTGATATAAAAAAAATGTTACCTGATACAGTCACAGTTTCAATTTTGTTGTTGTTAAATATATTTTAGCAATAAAAGTCAAATTCAACGATTACTGATGCATCTGTCGATGTTTGACTTGACGACAGCCAGGACTTAACTTTTCTACTCTCATTTCAATTAGAAAAGTTAAGATTTATCTTAGCTTTTCTGATACAAATGAGTGTAAGTTAACCCTTATCCTGCTAAGTAAATTTATTTAAATTTTCACCCACTTGAAGTTGTGTGTCGCTACCGCGACCCACAACTTCGAGTGGGTGAAAATTACTCATGGTCGTTTAATTTGATAGCAAACATTTGCAAATCGTGATAGCACACATTTCATTCCCCAATAACAGTGATTTATTCAGCTAAATAATCTATTAAAGCAGACTAAAAACGACTGCTGGCATATATTCGTAACTAGAGGTGCAAGGGTTAAGACTGTTATACGTTTATTGCGATGAGCTCCTGGGGCCGTATTCTCGTGAAAGTTACGATATATGGCCATCTCGACCAATTCGAAGCCTACGATATATCGTAATTTGTATAGGGGAATACGGGCCCCATCCCAATAAACATGTTAACTCTTATCTTAACTTACTCTCTTTTCAATAGAATCGTTGCAATCATGATATTTTTTTTATTTTAAAGGGATATTATAATTATATTGTTATGTCAATTTTGAAAATATGATTTATTTGAAGTTAGATAGCCTACTAATCATAATTTTTTTTTTTATTAAAAATCAAAAATAAATTCAAATGCACGGAACAAGACCAAACAAGTTCTATTTCCAAGTCGTATATTGACATGTAGACATTTATTGATGTCTTAAAGTGAGGGCATGTTCTCATTTGTGGGCTAACATGCATCACTGATTGTCTGTCCAACGTTGGGCCGACGGCATCAACTTATGGCCCAATGATCTGCTTACATTCAACCATCCTTTAGTTGTGCAAATATGTTTAGGTTTTGTCTGGATTCTTATAAATATTGATAAAAAAGGTTTCTAAAAATCTGAAAATTCCAAAAAATGGATCTGCGAGATACACTGCCCAAATTGGTGTCATCCCACGGAGTCCCTTTAAAACGTTTAGTGGAAAGGGGCTCCATGTCATTCCACCGGCGTAACTACCACGCAGACTGCGTGGTCTCTCTCCACAATTTACATGCGCTAAAAAATCATTCCAGTTGAACACCTCGCCTGGGCGAGATAAGCCGCAGCTTGACCAGTTTACAGCTGGGTGACGCCGGCTCGTGACATTTTTACGATATTCGATACTATAAACCGTTCACTCTTTATCTGGGTCTCAATGAACAATAATTCACTAGGCTGGTGGCGTGGGGACGTGGTCACGACGAGCATGTGTGAGCAAGGTGTGTGAATATGGTACAGAAGTTGGCTTGGTGCCGGTCCATTGTCGAGCGCATTATGGTCCAGAAATTAGCTTCATGTTGGTCCAACGTCGCATTTTCAATTATGTGAAATGCAGTGGAGTTACAGGAAGCCGTTTTGAATGGCAACTCGGTGAAAACAAAGTTAAAAACACCCCCTCTCCCATACTTCGTTGTATTAGCCAGCTCGGTGAAAATATTGGAGGTCGAGGCTATTGATTTTCACAGAATAGGTTTTATTAGCTGGTCAAATCACCTTTATTGAGAATTAAATGAGTGTTTAAACGTCAAGATTCGCGGCTCAATTTGAGCAAATATGAGTAATTTTCACTCACGTCAAGTTGTGGGTCGCGGTAGCGAGACACAACTTGAAGTGGGTGAAAATATAAATTATCTAATTTAAACAAGGATTAAGCTAACTGATCATGAAATCGCCGACGTACCAGTCAAACGGGAACGTGAGGGGTCATACACAAGAATATACACACACAGGTTAATTAATAACTTATTTATACCTATTCATATTTTGTCCCACACCATTCCGATGCACGAGTGGCTTTGAGATTTATACTACTGACAAGCCTGCTATTCAGATGGCAATAAATATTTTCATGGTCGACCTCTGATAGCTAGACCTCAGATATAGCTTAGTGGCGGATATTAGGGGGGGGGGGGGGGTTGGATCGTGCCCCCCTTTTCAGAAAAAAATTTTGGCTAATCATCACTCTCAAATTTAAAAACAACGATATTTTAACCCTTTCAGGCCTGAATTTACCATTCATCTTCATCCACTAGAAGCCGCGAATTGCTGTCGCAATTCTAGACTTATATAGTGGATGCAGATGACATGAAGAGGGTGACAAATTAACGAAAATTGTCATGTATTGGTAAAACAGTTTCATGGAATTTTTCTCTAACCATAGTCGTAAGGAAATTAAGTCGGTTTTCAGGGATGTAAAATCCTGCTTTTATGCATCGTGGGGCTTAAAGGGTTATTTTAAGCACTAGGCACGCTATAGTTGTTTGCAATTTGTTTTATCAGCCGATCAAATCACAGTTATTGAGAACGAAATATATGTTTAAACATCAAGAATTGCAAATTTGAAATGATAAAAAATTATATAAGATAGCTAAGATAGCTTAGAGGGTAATGGGTTATGATGTACTTGGGTGGCGCCCAAATACAAACCCACATCCATTAGCTGATCAGACTAACACTGATCGAGACTCCCTTCTGGTAAACTGAAGTTCATGCGGACATCAAGAGTAGAATTAAGAGACAGCATCATTCTTATATGAAATTTTGCGTAGATTCCAGAAATCACTGTCTCCAAGCCGAAATATTGTCCGCCCATAGTCAAATTAACCATTTTCAAAATGGCCGCCAAAAGGTTATCGTAACAAAATATAATCTTAATAAATGGCCTAAAATTTCATTCAAACCCTCTAATATTACAAATCTATGGCTGCACAAATCATTGCATGCATTACTTTCGCTTTACTGCTCATGTAAATTGTCAAAATTCAAAATGGCTGACAAAATGGCTGCCAAATGGTCTTTCTATCATAACCTGTGTATTAGATCAGCGGATTTGATTAATAATTTGGGAGAATCGTTCTCATCGTGTTAAAAGCACCAACTTTGTTACAGAGCTGGACTAGGTAACTATACTTATCCATATTGGAAGCAGAACCACCTCGTAGCTGTACTGCATGAGCTTGTTCAGGGCATTTTCAACCCCCTTTATTTTTTTACAATCAATCTAAGTTATTATTTAAAAAAATATATGATTCACCAGAAATTTCAACAAAACTGTTTATTAATGCTTTTAGCAGTTTATTTAGTCAAGACAGGGACGGATACATAAGGTGTGCGGGGGGGGGGGGATCGCACCCCGTTTTTTGACAAATTAATATTTAAAAATACCATAAATCGAGTAAAATATCTCAAAATGTGATTAAAGCTATACATTTCGGACAAAGCTGCACAATGGTATACTTATATAGGGGAATAACTTAGTAACTGTAGCGGAAAGACTTCACCAAGGGCATTTTCACCCACCCATATTTTTTGAAAAAAGTAGTAAATCTTTTTGAATATTTTGTTTCACTAAAGATATATACAAAACTGTTTATTAATGCTTTTAGCAGTTTATTTAATCAAAGCATTGGTAGATCCATTGCGCGTTTTTTCGACCAATTTTTATAATAAGTACCCTAAATTGGGTAAAATGGTTTAAAATGTGATAAAGTCTGCACAAATGAAGGAGAACCAATTTGTAGCTGTAGTTTAAGGTTTTTTTTCCCTCAGGCCATTTTTTTGCTCAAACACCCCTTTTTTGCCAAATTATTATAAACAAGTGCACTAACCTGGCTTGAATACACAAACAACAATCTCTGGGGCGGCGAATCATCCACGTCAGTCACAAAATATGGACTCGCTATTACATTCAAACACTAAAAACGACCAAATTTTATTAGATAATCTGTTTTTATTTTGTTATTTTTTTTAAATATGCTAGAGATTTTTCCGGTATCTTACAAAAAAAATTGAATTATACATACAGATGAAGAATGTAGCGTAGGGTAATCTGAACCCAATAAATATGATTACTAGTCTATACAGTCATATTAAACTTGCTTTACAGCACTATACTTTACTAGTGTCTGTAATTTGATTCTGGAAGAAGATGCTACAAATGAAGATGAACAGTTGCTTCCTGCATCTGATTCAAAGATGAGACTAGACGCAAACCTGGTCGAATTTTACACTTAAATTTCCCTTATCACTTCATACAAATTCGCACTAGCCCGGTAACACGAGGCTGGTGTAATATTGTAAGGGCTAGTGAATATTCCTCACAAATACATAGTAAAAGATGGTAAGGGCTAGTCTAATTTCGCTTTGGGCTCGTGAAACCTCTAGTCGAATTAGCACCCCTGAAAAAATCCTCCGGAGGCATCACCATCTACACACGACGTTGTTGCGACGTTGAATCAACGCCAGTAACGTTGATTCAACGTTGCAATAACGTCGTGTGCAAAGTGGGATATTATACTGCTACTGTCACTTCAACACCCATTGCCCATACTCCGATATAGTGGAATACTGTAAGGGCTAGTGGATTTTCCTTACAAATATATAGCAAAAGATGGTAAGGGCTAGTTGGATTTCGCTCTGGGCTGGTTAAACCTTTAGTTGAATTTGCACCCCTGGAAATAACATCTGGGGACATATAATACTGCTACTGACACTTCAACACCCATTGCCTATACTCCGATATAGATAATTAAACACAGACCTGATCACACTTCACAGTTAAATAAATGTATCTCTTCAAATGGCCTTGGTTAGTGCCCTTCAATAACCTCTGGTGTCCAATCCTACCACTGCCAGCATCTTAATGTCCATTGTCAGACACCCACGAACCAGATAGATAACCTTTCCAATGATACCAGACACAAACTTGGTCAAAGTTTTTAGTTAAATCACCCTTATATTTTGAAATGACTTTGGATGATGACATTGACTGACCTCTGGTGACCTTTTTAACCACTACCTTTTTATTTGCCATACTATCAGACAGATAACCTTACTAAACATACAATTGCTCAACTGGGGCCGTATGCACCAACCGGAGGTTTGGACAAACCCCAGAGGTATCGCTGGGGTAAATTTGGAAAACGACATACCCCGTATGCACCACGCAGGGGTAAATGTCGCACGGGGGTAAATTTGGTCAAGTGCGGGGTTAAATTTCCCCCTACTAGGGAGTAGGGGTAAATCGGCAACCACCGGGGTAAACGTCGCTATTAGGATCCCAATCGTTATGCAAGACATCTGAATCCTATCGTATAGAGACCTATGACATGTGAATACTTTACAGAATGCTGCCGCATGCACGATGTGTCAGGCATATACTATTATTTTTCATTTGTTTCGTTCTTAGTTAAGCTTTAATATTGTACAAAATGATTTTTTTAATTATTATTGTAGATTAGATGCATTTAAATGCCGACAACATCTCAATAAAAAAACTTTAAAACTAATAAACACAACATAAAGCAAACAAAATATTTTGTAGGAAGTTTTCATCTTTTATTTTAGATAACGTGCAAATGTTGATGGTCAATCATATTTATACTGCTTTAACTAGCAAAACAATCTATATGAATTAGCATGGATATAAACCTATATTCTAAAATCAACGGCAGGTGTAGGATAATCATTTTTCGTTAATTGAAAACAATTAATTATTGTTATTAGCAAATTTACGACAAGTCTTCAAACATTATGTCCTCCGTGTAACCGATTTGTAATTAAGAAAACTGCAATGGGATGAACAAATAGTAATACAATATATTTATTGGCACATTTGAATAATGTTTGTTTAAAAATGAACTATTGTCAAAGACTTTTCTCGAGAAAAAACATATTAAAGAGTGGAGTCAACAGTCGCGTGTGTTATAAACGTCTTTTTTATGGGAGGAATATTTTTTTCATTTAAAGGCATAACAAAAAACAAATACATCCGCAATCATCTCTCCAGTGAAAAATAATTGCTTTGAATGCTTATATATAACTAATTAAAATGACTGTTAGATAAATAATGAGATCCATGGTTATAGATTAATTATAATTAGGCCCTAATTGTAGTTATCAACATTTACAATGGCATGATAATAGTTGTTATGTCATATTGTCTTCACAATGTTTGCACATTGTTGTTATTTGCATGAATTATTAGGGGCCTACATAATTGCTGGATTTTTAAGTTCATGATCAATTTATGGCGTAGATAGGCCTATACAATTACATATTCTTATGCATCATTAATATTTTTAATTAGCTTTAGCCGTGTCTATTTCTATTATTTTGGTAATCATAATTATGTTAACATTGTGGTATTAGGCATGAATGATGCTGACCATTTACTGCTGTAGTAGTTCTTGTTGGACAGCAAAACATTGGAAAATCCCCATCAAATAGTCAGTACAATGAATAACCACGGGGGTAAATTCTACAACCACGGAGGTTTGTACCCCCGTGTTTTGCAGAAGATGGTGCTTACGAGGTAAATTCGCAGGAAAACCCCGGAGGTAGAAACCTCTAGGGTTTCATTAAACCCCAGAGGTTATTACCTCTGTGGTATCATTTACCCCCACTGGGGTAAACGTGAAGTTGGTGCATACGCCCCCTGGTTTAGTGAAATCGCATTTGCCTGTTTACGTGATTTGAAAGTTATGATCAAAAACACGATTTGTCAGCAATTTTGGCGGCCATCTTGAATTTTGACAATTTATATGAGCAATAAAGTACAAATTGTGCCGGCAATACATTCGGCACTAATATATTAGTAATAATATAGCGTTTGAATGTATTTTCAGGCTGGCTATTATGATTTTATTTTTTGGCGGCCATTTTGAAAATGGCTAATTTGACAGTGATCGGACTATTTTTCGGCTTGGAGACAGTGATTTTCGCATTCTACGGTAAATTTCCTATAAGAATGAGGATGTGTCCATATTCTACTAATGATGTCCGCATCGACCTTTTTCTAGGCTTCGTTTCAGAAATGGAGTCTCGACTATTCGATACAGTTAACAATTAAACCACCGTTACTGGGAGTGAAAAGATCCTCAGACCTGGTTGATTAAACCTCCATTATTGGGAGTGAAATAGGCCTAATTTTCAACCACTTGATGTTCGGGATCGCTCTAGCGAGATACAACCTCATGTGGTTGAATATTGGTCAGCCTCACGATCAAATAGACCAGCTGGGGGATACAACCTCATGTGGTTGAATATTGGTCAGCCTCACGATCAGATAGACAAGCTGGGACGTTAAGCCCTATACTTATCATTGGCCTATGCTGTGGTATATATTAATAGTAACAGTCAAATTAAATCTGCCGCAGTAGCAGTCAGAGGTATGTAATGTAATGTTCACCAGCTGATGCTTTGGACTGACAGTAGACGACCAGTAGGACCAAGGAGGTTATAGGGATATATAACCTTCTTGGTAAGACAGTAGCAGGTAGGTCTGTAATGCTATGTTCACCAGGTAGTGCTTTGGACTTACAGTAGACGACCAGTAGGCCTATGACGTAGCAGCGATGAACGTGGATACTATCAGAAATAGATAAAGAGAGAACTAGTTGGTGCTTTGGACTGACAGTAAACGACCAGTAGGACCAAGGAGGTAATATAGGGACATACTCTTTTTATCTATTTCTGATACTATCCACGTTCTTTGGTAGCAGGTAGGTATGTAATGTGATGTTCACCAGGTGGCACTTTGGACTGACATGAGACAACCAGCAGGTAGACCTGAATGTGATTATACGCAGTGTCATGAAATTCTAGAGTAGACCTGTAGGACATGTAAAATATTTGAGTTTTTTGTCAAATGATTTAATAGACTTCACAAACACATTTGATGATTCGCATGTACCGGGTCATTTTAATGCTCAAACTCGAGATGAAAACGAAATTATAATAGGCCTAATATCTGATAATGGAAATTTCACTGACATACCAATAAGAGCTTCTTCTGACAAAAAAACCTTTGAATTCTAGTGGTAAAGATTTAACCCTTTAACCGCCAAATTATTCAATTGGAATTTTCACCCACTTGAAGTTGTGTCTCGCTGACGCGATCCACAACTTCAAGTGAGTGAAAATTATTCAGATTTGACAAAATGGCGGTCAACTTTTTTCAAATATTGCTGATTGATGTCACATTTTATCTTTAACATGTTTAAAAGGTGGTACTTAATGTGCTAATTAAAATAAAAACCCGAATATATGCGGCACCGGCGGTTAAGGGGTTAATTAATAGACTTTTGCAAAGGCACTGGCTTTTTCATTTTGAATGGAAGAGTTGGAAAATTTAAAAATGTAGGAGAACTTACATGTATCTACTATAATGATAGCAGTGTAATAGACTGTAGGTTATGTAGTGCCAGTGATTTTTACTTAGTGAACGATTTTGCAGATCACCCAATAAGTGTATTTTCTGATCACTCACATATCCAATGTACCATAAATATACATACGCCTGCTAATATGTCCAAACGTGAAGCAGTGAGAGTAAACAAATAGATATAAATGGGATCCAGTGAAGATGAGTTTAGAGAGCGCTTGCAGGATGAATGTACACCGGAGAAAATGGCTAACTTGTCCTCGGACGCGGGAAACTCACCCAGTGAGCAATCTGTGAATGATTTGATATTTTACCAAGTTATTACAGGAACATGCTGATCCATTTTATACTCACACTACAGTAGTTACTGATTCACCCCGTTCTGATAAAACATGTAATGTTAGTTGGATGTCTGATAAACGTTTAAATTTAAAGAAGGAATGTTTAAGTTGTTTAAATGACTTTCGAAACATACAAACTGATGAACTACGTATAAAATGACCATCAAAATATTCAACTTGTGCAAGAATATGTATAATTGTAAATAGTCAACTTGTGCAAAATGAAGATATGATCATAATAGACGTTGGGGAGACCGGGGCTAGTTCAAATACAATTTTGATAAAATGATTTTTTTTATAGGAGCCCAGACGTATTCAACTATAGATGCTTTTTTAGCATACATGTTTTCTTACCGCTGTGAAGTGTGGGGGTTTCACACTGCATTATTTATAGAAAGAGTTCATTTAAATCTTTGCAAGTTGGTGTTAAAGGTTTCGAAATCAACATGCAATGAAGTGATATATGGCGAGCTCGAAATATATAATTTAGTTCTGGATGAAAAAGATATAATGTTATCATACTGGTGGAAATTCTTAATGAGGAAGCAAGTTTACTTGTACAGGAAGTTTTTTCATTAATGTATGTGACCGTAAACCGAAATGCTATGTTGGAAAACTGGGCATCATTAGTCAGAAAAATATTATGCACTATAAGATGTAATGAGGTGTGGTTACAGCGAAGTGTGTAGCCATTCATTCCTTAGGCAATGTAAACAAAGACTACAAGACATTTATACTCAAAATTGGTAGGAGTTGATAAATTGTTTACTCTTTAAACATTTCCATGTTGATTTTAAACTATCTAAATATTTGCTTCTTGTAAATGTGAAGAAGCATCGACACGCACTCATCAAATTTAGACTAAGAAAACATAAATTACCTAATATTGTTAAGGTAATGGCGGGCCCATTTACCATGCAATGAAACGCTATGTGACACATGTGATACATTAGACGATGAATACCACTGTAGGCCTATATACGACATATTCGACACACATTCTACCTGACTATTATATACAAAACCCATGCATGTGCAAATTCATACAACTTTTATCAAGCGACAATCAATCTGTCATTAGAAAGTTAGCTAAATTTGTTTACCTGATAAATAAATGTGGCGATAATATAAAATATGTATTGTAACAATTGTGATACCATGCCCTCAACACAGGTTCATTCACTTTCATGATTCTTTTGTTTCGTATGCACACAGGCTGTCTAGCCTGTTGCTAATAAACTGTAGCCATGTTTTGTAATGTTCACCAGGTATTTATGCAGGGTTATATAGCCTACATCAGATGATCAGTAAAGATGTTATTTTTCAAATATTCAAATAATTATGTGCCCTGTTATGTATTCAATAATAATATACATTTCTCAAATTCAATAGAATTATGCAAATGATATAATTATAAACACATTAGAATAATATAATCTGATTAAAGCTACGCTTAAAATAAACTTTATCGGCATTGTCATAGTGGACTTGTATAAGCACATGTTATTCTATGCATATAAGATTATTACACTTTAAATAATATTAAAGCGGCATCGCCATAACATGACGACGTAGACTGTCTTTCCCGCACCAACAGCCAGACAAAACACGCATTTTTTGTAAGCAGTTGTAACAAAATGTGATTCGTCACGCCATATATGATTGACAAACAGTTTCTTTTTGAAATGTTAATACTACACGATATATCTATTAATTTAACTCCTATATCATTAACGCTAATAAATCCCTCTCATTGCACGTCTTTAATCTTGCCATAAACCCCCATCTTTACATACATAAACTGCTTGTGAATGCGGGACAATGACTAACATATTACTTACTTGCTTGATCATGTTGATATATCCCAATGAGGGTAAATGGTGATTAATCATGATGTGAAGGTGAAATCATAATCTAGTGATCTATCGATGTTTGTATCTACGCTTAAATGCAGGTTCATTTATTTCTATCAAAATTTCAGCATGTGAACAGAAAAACTCTCAATTCTTTGCATTCTAAATGCACGAATCATGTTTATTTAAAGGTGATCTATCACCCCTTATATAGTATAAATAATTTTGTGACAAATAAATCAAAGTTGCCACAAGATGGGGCACAAGTGTTTTCTTATATGGGGAGATTGGCTATCATGTGACCCTCTCAGAGGGTCACACGATAGCCAATCACCCAATATAAGGACATAATTCCTCATACCATATAACGGGTGATAGATCACCTTTCAAATAAGCAGAGTTTTGTCTGGAAACACACCAGACAGATACTTCCTGGAAACCCACGTGTGTGTCTGAAAATTTCCCATCTAATCGTCACATGTTGACGACATACTGTGGATTCACCCCGGTTATACCCTAGTCACACATACACGACGCACCGCCCAAACCTTGGGTGACAAAAATAAGAGCCGTGCGTCGTTGTGCGTCCACAAATTCTGTCGGGATATGAAAATAGCTAGCGAGTAAATGACGAATATACCGCGTGTTTTAGATAAATCAAGTGCATAAATCAGTGAATGTACAGCGTTTTACTAATAATTCAGTTACACATAGGGCCTACACGACGCACAGCCCACGCTTTGAGTGATAAAAATTAAAGCTGTGCGTCGTTGTGCGTCCATGAATTTTGTCAGGATATGAGAAGAGCCAGCGAGTTTAAGACGAATATACAGCGTGTTATATAGATAAATCAGGTGTATAAATTAGCGAATACACAGCGTTTCGCCACCGCGTTGCGCGTTAGCAGGGCGACAAAGGTCACGAATACACCGCGCATCGCCAGCGCGAGGCACAGATTAGTCAGAAAGCATCCAGCACGCCCCATATATGCTATATGCTCGCTGGACATGCGTTAGGAACACGTTGGATGGGCGTTATATGCACGTCAAGTGCGGGCATTTTTGCGTTTTCTCTGACCGCAAGGTTCAGTCAAATATAGTCGACGCACGAACCACGCACTGAAAAATGATTATTTTTTACCAGAGCATCTTTTGTGCGTCAGTCGTGCATCAGCACTCATTACTGGTTCGTGGTGGGCGCTGCACTAACGCTAGGCATATTTTTGTGAGTGGTGTAATCGCCAAAGGAAGTTATGTTTAAAATATTGAACCCATATGAACGCATAAATGTAGGCCTACTCGTCAGAAGACCGCCAACATTACGCAGGGCGCGCTAGAACTACGTTATATCAACGCCAAATACGTTTGCTTTGTAGCACATGGCTGCAAGTTGAAGGGGCCGGGTTATTGCGGGCAACGTGCCTGCCCTGCGCTGCATGAGCGCTTGAAGCAAACGCTGGGCACACGCCCGCAGTTCGCCTAGAACCCGAGCAGCAGGCTGTGACTATGTTATTTCTGCAGCTTAACCCTTGAAGCTGGGGTACGGTATTTTTTTTCATTTAAGGTGGTGTTTCACATGATACACGGTTTTAAGTGCAGAATTTGTTTTTAATTTGCCAAAATTAAGTCCAAACATATTATGTTATAAATCTGAATTTTATGACACATTTTTTTCTTTAAATGGTTACATATTATGTTCGAAACAAACTGATAAAATTTACTATGATCGTCGACATTAGCATTTTAGGGTTTAATGCGCACTGTATGCGTCCAACTCGTTTGCAAAGCGCTATTTATTCGCCCTTTGCGTTGAAAACATGCTGTGCATTCGTTACCAGCTTGCGACGTTTTTCACAATCCGGACTCAGATTGCTACTTTTTATTTTTTTATGCGTTGTTTGTGCATCGTTTATGTTTGACTGGGACAAACATCGGTCAACGGGAACACAACGAATTTAGAGCGAGCGTTAGACTGGCGCTTGTCTGACGTTCTTCTGGCGTCTACATTCACACGTGGAACATGCAGAAAATGTGCGCAGAGGTTGACGCACACGATAAAAGAATAACGTTCATCTGATGTTCTCGTCAAATCATCAACAAATTCTGACGCACGCCCAGCGAATCACAACGCACTGACCAAAATTTTTCATTTTTTGGTGCGCTAGACGTGTGGCTGGGCCTTTAAGCGCTGCACGTTAGCAGGGTGATGAAGCTAACCAGGGGAGCTAACGAAGGCACAGCGCATTGCTAGCGCGCCGTACGAATATATCGGGGAGTCATTTAGCACGCCCATATACGTTATAATTATGTTTGCTGGATATGCGGTAGAAACACGTTAGATGGGCGCTATATGCTAGGTCAGTCCTGTCATTTTTGAGCTATTTTCTAAATGTGAGGCTCACATAGTCGACGCACAACCGACGCACTGAAAATTGATATTTTTTACTAGTTGGTCGCGCTGCGCTAACGCTACGTTTAATTTTTTTGCGCATTGTTAGCGCCAAAAGAATTCGGGCATGTTTATAATATTCAACGCATGAGAACGCATCAATGTACATGGCAGGAGATCGTCAGAAACCCGCAGTGCGCGCTAGAACAACGTCATATCAACGCCAGATTTAATGTTATACAATGTTTTGTATTTGTTAGGATATATCAGAAAACAATTCTGAAATTTTACTAAGACCACAAAAAAAGAAGGTCAGTAGAGAAAAATCGCTAAATGATTTAGAGCTAAATTTTCTTATGCACAAGTAATTGTCTTAAAGGCATGAAACAACTTATTTTTTATCAATAGTATTCAATCCATTGCAGATTTTTCACTGGAACAGAGACAGAAACGTTTTTTGCGCATCCAATGATTTCCGTTCTAAAAGAGTTTGAACACAGTTTTTTTATGACATAATTCAAGGGACATCACACATAAGGAAAGTTAGGTGTGATGTCATAAAGCACATGTACGAAGACACGTGTAAAAGCATAGGTTATGTTTAAGTGATACCTTTGAATGGTTTCTTAGTCTTTGACAATATCACTTTATTTTACCTTAAGCTAGTTTTGAACGATTTGGATGAAGCTCTTTCTGTGGAACATTCAAAGCAGCAATATTTGCAATATTCATATGAATTTAAAAAATAATATGCAGATGAGTTGCCACTTTTATCTAAAAGTACAGACTATTTACGGGTCGGACTGAATATTATGTCTGATTACTGTAAAAAATGGAAATTATCTAAAAATACAGAAAGATACATCCATTATAATTTTCAGTTTCGTTGGGGGGGATGTAGCTCTACATGGTCTCTTATTTTTTAGCGACAGAAAATTTAGGCGAATAGTATTAGACCTGTAATCATGCTGAAGGGGAAAGAAATATGCCAAAGCTGAATTTTTCAGGAAACCTTCCCAATACCATTAGAAACAACATACTAAAACTCCCCGTGATTCCCGCTTGAGCCTTTTCCATTATTTAAGATGGCGTCCAAGATGGCCGCCAAAATGTTCAAACCGCTAAATCTCCACTTGTAAGCAGCATAACTTGATGATTTAAATGTCTACATGTACATTTATCGCCATAAGGATTACGTTTAAATATGTTCCGAGTCACTAAATAGTTAGGCCTATAATTTATTTGCATTTAAGGTATATTGATAAGCGAAATAGCAAGATTTTCATATGTGTGACATTTCAAATACTATTTCAATAATTAACATATCAGAAATTGAAACCTGACGTAAAGCAATACCTTACTGGGAATTATACCATGAAAAAGCAGTGAAATTCAAGGAATACATGTACATTGTGTTTGCATCATTAATTTTATTCAGTTCTCCTATCAAGCTGAAAACATTTGTTTATGTTTTTCCACACCCCCCCTCCCCCATCCCCTTACATAATTACATAAGAAAGAAACCTTAAATACTGTACCCACCCCTCATTTCTGGGAAGGTGAAAAACATATATGCACTAAATTAGACGCATAATACCTCGTATAGGTGCTATTTTGACTGGATAATATAATTCTGCTAGGTTTTTAATGATTAAAGCATGCTCAAGGTGAGAAGATCAACTTAACGATGCGAAAATGTCTTTTTAAACAAGAAATTACAAGGAATTACAAGGAATAACAAGGCATTAGAACTAAAAGGGCGGGAGGCAATGGAGAGGCGCTAAAAGGTGACGAAGAGGCGTTAAAGGGCAATGTGAAGGACTTAAAGGACGACAAAGAGGCGTTAAGGTGTGACTCTGTGTGTTAAAAGGTGGTGGGGAGGCAGTACAAGGCGCCGAGGAAGCGTTAAATAGCAATGAGAAAGCGTTAAAGGGCTATGGGGAAGCCTTAAAGTGCGATGGGGAGCCGTTTAAAGACGGCGAGAAGGCGTTAATGGGCACTGGAGAGGCGTTAAAAGGCAATGGGGAGGCATAAAAGGGCAAATAAGATGCGTTCAAGTATGACGGGGGTGTTAAAAGGTAACGAGGAGGAATTAAAGGGCAACGAGAAAACGTCAAAGGGCATCACAGAGTCATTAAAGGGTGATCGATAGGCAATATGGGGAAACAGTGAGGTGTTACAGGGCAATGGAGAGGCGTTAAAGAACGACGAGGCAGTGCTGAAGTGCGACAGTGAGGCATTAAAAGGTGCCGGAAAGGTGTAAAAATGGTAATGGTATGTCTTAAAATGTGATGGAGGGGAAACAAAAGGGTATGTGTAAGTGGTAAAGGGTGGCGTTGAGGCATTAAATGGCGATCGGACTGTGTTGATGGGCAATTAGCGGGAGTTAAAGAGCATCTGGTGGCGTTAAAGGGTAACGGAAAAACGATAAAAGACGGTGGGGAGGCATCGAAGAACACTTTATTCAGTCAAAAATAGCTAAATAACCTCATACCCATAAATATAACAAATGAAATTAAATGAATGTGGTTTTAGGCCACCTTTGTGCATATATACAGGCTAAGCTGGGCAAGGAGGACCTCCTGAGGATGGTGAGATGGATGAGATGACACTGCCCTCCAGACACACGATCAACATTGTACTACAAGAAATACAGTTAAAACCTCAAAAAAGATATGGATTACACTTGTTTCAATTTGTATTTGTGTAAATTTTTTTTGAATGAGACTTTGCATCAAACTACTACCAGAAAAGAATTTTCCTTTCAAAATCAAATTGAAATAAGGTATTACATTGTGTTTTTTTAATTTGTTAGAATCATATTTTCGCTCATCTGCCCTTAACCCGTTTGTGACGAGCCCCGGAGATCTCCGTAATTTAGGGAGACCATTCAGATACGAGGCCCGGAGATCTCCGGGTCTGATTGCATGAGATAACTATGACGTCATAAAATAATCTCGTTTCAGAAAGAGCGCAGTAGCATAATGATCTCGTGTTCAACGGGTTAAAATAGACATTTCGAGATAAAGTTGAATCGATCACTAAAATAATACCATAAATGGATCATCCAGTAAGTTAGGTTACCTCTTTTTACAAACACATATTTTTTACACTAGTTTTTATTGACTTTAAACATGACGTTTTGACATTAAATACCCTTAGTCTTCAATTTTTTCACATTTTGACCTCAGAATTTACTTTTTGATCTTGGAGAAGTCATTGTATCATTAAAATATTACCATAAATGGATTATTCACTAAAAGTCGCCTCAAGACTAGGTAATACATTATGATATTTTTTTATATTTGTATTTGTTAAAAATATTATTATCAGGAATTTGACCTTAAAATTACCCTTTTGACCTTAAAGGTAATCTTGAATCACAAACATAATATCATAAGCGGATTCACCAGTCAAAATCCCATGAAAATGAGGTATTACACAATTCCTCACCTGATACACATACTGCATAATTTTTCTCGTTTCCCTTAGCATATTTGTGATATTTGAAATTGTTACTCTTGTAATGGTATTCCTCATCAATTGCAATAGTATTCCTCACTTGATACATATACTGCATAATTTTTCTCGTTTCATTGTGTATATTTGTGATATTTTAAATTGTTACTCTTGTAATAGTATTTTCCCATCAATGGTTATAGTATTTCTCACTTAATGCACATACTGCATAATTTTCTCGTTTCACTTTGTATATATTTAATCATTTCAAACACATACTGTATACCTGATTTACATAATAACTGAACTGTCAAATGGGTGGCCTCTATGCCAGCGACCATATGTGGTCTCAAATACATGGTTTGGGAGACCTCCATTAAGACTCTTAATGGAGGTCTCCAAAACCATGTATTTACGGTTAAATAAACTTTCTTCTTCTTCTTCTTCTTCTTCTTAGCTTTATTTGATAAAAATCACATTTTCGATTATTTTACCTTTAAATTGACCTTTTGACACTGAAGATGACATTAAATCATGAAAATAATATAAGAAATGGATTTTCCTATCAAAATTACACGAAAAAGAATTATTACACTTGTCCCTACCTTTATTTGTCGAAAAATCATATTTTACCTTGGCCATGATCTTTGATGTTGCCACTTATAGGGGTAAGATTTTGATAGACTGTCATTTCCTATATGCCTAGTAGGATAAAAAAACGGTATAAAACTTGTGTCATATTTTTTTTTTAAGGGGGCGAGGTGGTATATCGACCCTGTGTTAACATTTTGGCGGCAATCTTGGACGCCATCTTGAATAATGGCTAAGGCTCCAGCGGGAATCACGGGGAGTTTCAGTATGTTGTTTCTAATGGTATTTGGAAGGTTTCCTGAAAAATTCATCTTTGGCATATTTTTTCCCCTTCAAAACCTAATACTATTCGCTTAATTACAATTATTAGAAAAACTATGACCTAATCACATTGTCATTGAGTAGTAGAGACTGCTTCGCACACAAATATAAATTAGGCAGATCACCGCTTAGTAGCCATGAACACACTATTTAGCGATATCCAAGAAAGCAACAGAACGTCTTTTCATTGCTAGATTAATTAGTGACGCCGGTTCTGTTGTATATTATTTTAAAATTACCTTGATGCACGCACAGGTATTGATATTTACCTACCCCTATGTGTAAACAGTTCGGTGCGTAGACCATATTTTATTTTATTTATGTTCCAATAAATATTAATCACATTGAATTCTCAATCCAAATGACACGGGGCCGAGTGCCGCGAACGTGATATCAATCGATACAGCACGACTATAAACACCAAATCACTGGACAACCAGTTCTTAAAACAGCCCGCAATCAGAGGAGCTTATTTTTTCCACTTGACAACGTAAGTATTTATTTATAAGGAATAAATAAATGAATAAATGAATAAATGAATGAATGAATGAACGAATGAATAAATGAATGAATGAATGGCTGAATAAATAAATGAATGAATGAATGAATGAATGAAGAAATAAATGAATGAATGAATGAATCAATCAATCAATCAATCAATCAATCAATCAATCAATCAATCAATCAATCAATCAATCAATCAATCAATCAATCAATCAATCAATCAATCAATCAATCAATCAATCAATCAATCAATCAATCAATCAATCAATCAATCAATCAATCAATCAATCAATCAATCAATCAATCAATCAATCAATCAATCAATCAATCAATCAATCAATCAATCAATCAATCAATCGATCGATCGATCGATCGATCGATCGAACGATCGATCGATCGATCGATCATCAATCAATCAATCAATCAAGCAAGCAAGCAAGCAAACAAGCAAGCAAGCAATCAATCATTCAATAAAAATTAATGACACTGCCCTCCGGACACAGAATATTGAATTTATACAATGAATATTTACAAATGTATGATGGAAAAACACTGCATCTCTTTAAACATTAAAACCGAAAGCTGTGGCATACACAAACACTAGCGTTTCAGGGACGTTGCCAACCACTACACCAGGGTTCCGACTTGGTAACCTGATCTTGAGAGCAAGATACGTTGAACCGATATGCTGGCTCAACGCTGGACCATCGTCGCAGACGACGGACCAGCACTAAGACAGCATTAGGTCGAAGTTTGGAGTTTGCTTGGGAATGACAGAGGTATAAATTACAGCGAAATTTTTATGAATTTATCACAGCAATTGTTTTTGTTTTGTTCATAGAATGAACGAACTGGCTGAGCTGTCCATTTTGGACTATGTTGTGACCATCTCCACGATTTTAATTTCACTAGGAGTGGGTATATTCTTCGGTTGGAGGAAGAGACAACATAATGCTGCCACTAATACTCCAGGTCAACTGAAGATGGTACCAGCTGCTTTGTCTCTGGCAGTCAGCTATATGTCTTCTATAAGTTTACTTGGTACTCCAGCCGATGTTTACTTCTATGGTATCAATATATGTTTTATCACGATCGCAGATACAGCGGCTGCGCTTCTAGGATGTGCAATGTTCGTCAAGTTTTTTTATTCGTTACAAATTTCAACTGCAAATAAGGTGTGTGCTGAAATAGGTTGTTATGTGCTATAAATACCAAAGGGTTGGCACTTAAAATATTTCATAAATGGCCCAGTTTATTATAATATATAATTATTATAAACAAAAAAATCATCAGTGTTTCCCATGATAGTTGTTGATAATTATAATCCTTATCAGCTTGATTTGCATTTATAATTTGATAACGGATGATTGCTGGATAATGTTCAAAGAAGATGTTTGTGTCATGGTTTTCAAATTATTACGAATATATTTTGTTGTAAATGTGGTGTCCTTTCTCTCGTGATATCTATAATTGTATGTAATATGTATGGTATTTCTGTCATTTTCTAGGTTTTGTATTTACGTTTGAAATCAAAGACTTGTGCAACAATAGGTTCAGTGAGTCAGTTTGTCAACTTGACTATTTATAATGGCATGGTGGTCTATGCAACAGCCCTTCTCTTCAACAAAGGTACTCTTTGTCATTGAAACGGTAATAATTTCACATCTGAGCAATATCTAGTTCAGTGGTGCACAAGATCAACTGTTTGTAAATTGACTTTTAAAACGAAATTACCAAGCAAATAATAGGATATTGTGTCCTTACATCGTTCGTCTGACTGCATCAGCCATACTCTATCGGCGAGCTGTATTGGCATACTGTTTTCGAGATATCTAAATTTTTTTTTTTTATTTGTAGTTCTATTTCTTGTGGGAATTCCCATTTTTATTACTATTTAAAATGTTTGTACTTATTAACAGTTCTCGGATACCCAGCAATAGGCAGCATGGTTGTAATATCACTTACGGCGGTCATCTACACAACTTTGGTGATGTATTAGTTAGTTATCCACTAAAACAGATATTGTTATCAATTTTGTAATTCAATGGCAATAACATATACTATCAATATTAAATTTATTAAATATGATATATGTAGAATAAAAAGTATTTCCCTTTCATCCTAATAATGTTAGTAATAATAATAATAGTGTTGCTTACAGGGAGGTTTTGAAGCAGTAGTCTGGTCTGACGTTTTTCAAATCGTGATAATAATCAGCGGCATAACGTTCATCTTGATCAGAGTAAGAACCGATCAATCAATCAATCAATCAATCAATCAATCAATCAATCAATCAATCAATCAATCAATCAATCAATCAATCAATCAATCAATCAATCAATCAATCAATCAATCAATCAATCAATCAATCAATCAATCAATCAATCAATCAATCAATCAATCAATCAATCAATCAATCAATCAATCAATCAATCAATCAATCAATCAATCAATCAATCAATCAATAAATCAATCAATCAATCAATCAATCAATCAATCAATCAATCAATCAATCAATCAATCAATCAATCATTTAATTAATTAATTTATCAATCAATTAATCAATCATTCAATCAATCAGCTAATTTGGTAATTATTTTATCAATTAATTAATCAATCATTCAATTAATAAATCAATCCAATTACTACTACTAATAATAATAATTAATTAATTAATTTAATTTATTTATTTATTCATTTATTTATTTATTATTTAACCTGTTGATTATTATGCTACTGTACTGTTTCTGAAACGATTATTTTTATGACGTAAAAGTTATCTCTTGCAATGAGACCCTGAGATCTGCGGGGCTCGTGGGCGGGGGCCCTAGGGTAGTGGTTAGCACCGCTGCCTTTCACGCCAGAGTTCGGGGTTCGGTTCCCGGTCCCGGCGGCTTATAAGAAGCAAAAAATGTTTCTTCCCCATCCACGTGTGAAAGTCAGTATTGTGGGGAGCCTCCGTGACCGAGAGGTAGCGTGCTCGGCCTCAGACCACCAGGACTCGAATTTTAAATCCTGTGTCTGGAGGACAGTGTCATCTCAATCATCTCACCATCCTCAGGAGGTTCTCCTGACCCAGTGTAGACTATATGTGCACAAAGGTGGCCTAAAGCCCGATTCATTTCTGCGGGGCTCGTATATGATAGTCTCCCTAAATCACGGGGATCGTTACAAATGGGTTAAATAATAAATGAATGAATGAATGAATGAATGAATGAATGAATGAATACATTTATTTATTTATTTATTTATTTATTTATTTATTTATTTATTTATTTATTTATTTATTTATTTATTTATTTATTTATTTATTTATTTATTTATTTATTTATTTATTTATTTAATTATTTATTTATTTATTTATTTATCTATTTATTTATTTATTTATTTATTTATTTATTTATTTATTTATTTATTTATTTATTTATATATTTATTCATTTTTATTTTATTATTTTTTTTTTATTTTATTTTTTTATGTATTTAAGTATTTATTTATTTATTTATTTAGGGATTTATTTTTTTATTATTATTTTTTATCTATTTTTTATTATTTTTTATTTATTTATCTATTTATATATTTATTAATTTATTCATAATATAATTTGTATTAGTTAATTAATTTAATAATTTATTAATTTATTAATCAATTAATTAATTAATTTTTTTATTAATTAATTAATTAATTAATTATAATTAATTAAATAATTATTATTTATTTATTAATTTAATCATTTATTATTTTTTTTATTTTTTATTTTATTTTTCACAAGTTGTATTTACCATGATTACAGGGTGTTTTATCTGTTGGAGGCATTAGTGAGATCTGGTCTATCAACTCAGAATGGGGACGACTCACTCCAGAGTAATGTAGAAATTCTGCTGTATTAGCCTACATCACATACACACTAACCGTTTAACCGCTACATTATTTAACTGTAATTTCCACCCACTTAAAGTTGTGTCTCGCTAACGCGATCAACAACCTCACGTGAGGGAGAATTATTCAGATTTAGCAACATGTAGGTGAAAGATGGACAAACAAAAGGTTAAAACGGTTATAGAAGTGATGAGCACTATAAGGGTTAAGTTTAATGCATTTCAATTCCTGTGATCATACAATTAGTTTTTAAATTTGTAAATGTACGGCACAGCGCATGTCATAGAGCGACATATTTTATACTGATTTCCGTGACATAATAACTGTTTTTACTTGCAAGTAAAAGCAGTTTGATTATTATGTCACGGTTAAAATAACAGGTAAATAAATCACTTATGTTGGCTGCGTGATAAATTAAAATGTGCTGTAAAGTGCAATTTTTTTCGAACTATTTAGCGTTAATATTCAATAATAACTTTATTGTGATATAACCTAAATCTGTTAAAAATTGTACTTTATGAGTACAACCATTAACAGATTTAAGTTATTTCACAATAAAGTTACCTGTTTTTTTTCAGGTGGTCTTTATCCCCATATGCTCGTTTGTCACCGTTTTTAATGCTATTTAGTGTTCCAATCAATACTGTGAGATTGTGCTCGCAGCCCTGTTTGCAAAGGTATTGCAGCCTACAAACCGAGAAACAAGCCATGATGTAAGTGTATTCTCTAGCATTTAAATGTCATGTAAAATCCGCATAATAAACGAAGATGTTGTTATTTCCTGCATGATAACAACATATAACAAAACATGATTCCTCACATCCAATTGACTGCCTAATATTCAAGATGGCGCTCCGCATAACTCGGATTTCTACTTACGTACCGGTAAGCCAATATAACCAGTTAACCTTCACAACGCTGGAATATGTTTGTATAAGCTATGGAAACCAAAGGACAGGGTTTATTCTATTTGAAATTATAAATGGCTTAATTAGCTATTCCGTTTCATCTGAATACCTATGTTATTGGTCTACCACTATTAGAAATATTTTACTCTTCCAGTGCGGGACTGTCAGAATCTGACGTCTAAAGACGGTCTCTGTGCAAATTAGGTACCCATCAAATTATGGGCTGGTTCCACTAAGCGTCCAGCTAGGTCACCATGTACTTAAGTCAGTCTTAACTCTTCCTTTACCCACTTCCCCCTGATAAAACTACCCCCAAAAATCGACTTCTTTTTTTAAGGAGGAACCCTTAGGTAGCCCATGAGCACAATACAGGCTATAGCTATGCGCATGCGCACATCGCACAAATTAAAAATGGAAGTGAATATCAATATGAAATATCATTGCAATTAATGCATGTACACCTGTGAATTTCGCATAAATGCGAATTTGGTAAAGGAAGGTAGTTTCCGAGTAAATGCGAAACTGGTGAAGGAATTAAGCTCATTGATTGTCAGAAACTGTATTACTTGTTGATAGTTAGGATTAAATTTTGACTTAAGTCAGTTGTTAAACCGAGGCTAGGTGTTCTAAAGGGATAAAAATTGGGACCCCTTCAAGTTTTAAACTATATACATAACATTGTAAAAAATAAAACTACTTAAATCAATTATCCATTCTATACACCCCCTCGGAAAAACAGCTACCCCATGAATTTTAATTCTTGACCAGGAAATGTATTTGCTGTTGACACTGAACAAAGCCACTGACCTACTATGGTATTTAATAAAATAAGTGAGCTAATCGGTGTATTAGACGAAATGAATTTTGTTAGAATATCCGAATATTATTAGTTAGTAGAATATTTTTTACTGAAAAGAAAATAGCCATCAATTGATGGCAGGACCCCTCAGCCGTAGGCTCTGTCCATCAATATCAAGAAATAATGAGAAGAAAATGACCCCCACTATCACCATGTCATTTTTTTAAATAGTAAATGGCTGCGACAGCCATTTTGTTTTTAATGGGTTCATCCCAAAAGTTGATCAGATCATCAAAAATACCTGAACAACCATGCAAAATTTGAATGCAATCTAACCAACGGTTCATAAGTTATCGTGCCCACAGGCTGTTTAGGGGGCCATCTGTTTTTAAATGGCAGCGACAGCCATTTTTTATAATGGATTCATCCCAAAAGTTAACCAGATCATCAGAAATACCTAGATAACAAACATACCAAATGTGAATACAATCCAACCACTGGTTCATAAGTTATCGTGCCCACAAGCTTTTTAGGCGGCCATCTTTGTTTAAAGGGCTGTGGCAGCCATTTTGTTTTTAATGGATTTATCCCAAAAGTTAATCAGGTTACAGGAAATATCTAGAGAACAACCATACCATATTTGAATGTAATCCAACCAACGGTTCATAAGTTATCGTGCCCACAAGCTTTTTAGGCGGCCATCTTGGAAAATGGCCGCTTATGGCTTGGTGCCCAAAATAATATATGGGATGAATTGCCCAGGCACATAGGTCATGTCTGTAAAAAATAAACAAAATTCATCAGTGAACTTTTTAGTAAGAGCTGAATTTCTGACTGCCCGCCCGGCCGCCCGCCTGCCTGACCGCCAGCCCGACCGCCCGCCTCTGGTGATCACTATGCCCCACAGCCTTAAAGGCTGAGAGGTGAAAACTGTTGTTTTAAGTGTTACAATGCCAGATCGGATTTCAATCTGGCTCTATTTCAGGGTTTGTCTTGGGGGATTGAATAAACCAAATTACCGAATAAGGTTCGCAGATGTGCCCTGTGTTTCTACAGTGCTTTACAGTGGTTTCTATTTTATCATAATTTAGAATGTTATACATAATTCTACAATGTTAGCAACTACTAGAAAGGTCCAGATTATCCCAAACAATTCTAGATAATTTACTAGGTACTTATAGGCCTGCCGTAGATTATGCAAGCAAGTCAACGATCATACACAAAGCTTATCATTTCCTTTACTAACAGTACACAGTGATGTCGTACTATCACCACACACAGGGATTATACAGTGTGTACAAAAAAAATATTACTAGGAAAATTCATTACATTAGTATACATTAGTAAAATAGAACAATAAATTACAATAACATTTTGACAAAGCATCATCAATAACATTAGCACAACCCTGTATATGATTTATGCACAAATTGTGCTCCCGCAGCAGCTGAAATCAATTTGGAATTCTGCGATTTTCATGTTTCATTTTCTCAATAAAGGTCAGAAGATTATGATCTTTACCCCCACCAGAAACATAAACAGAGAAATGTTGTATCGATAATTCAAGAACCAATGCTTCCTTTTCTATGGTGCTGTAATTATTTTGGTGTTTATTGAACTTCTTAGAAAAGGTAACAACAGGGTGGTCAATTTCATCTTCCTGCAACAATACAGCACCTTTCTTGAACAGCTCAGTCATTGACACTACACTACACCACACTACACTAGCCAAATTCTTACAGTATTTTTTTGCAAATTTTTTAAATGCTCTTACCATGAATTGCTATGTCCATTCATGATCTGATTGATGAGCGGCTGGAGCCTTGTCTTGTGCATTCTTTACTCCAAATGCCATGACTCTGTGGGGACCAGCGTCTCGCCCCTCTTCGATTGGTGAGGCTGTTCAGGTTTCTGGAACTCCCCGTATGGTTTCACCCACGCTATCCTCGCCAACATTTCCCCGCACACTCACCCACTTGTAATCCGGCCAGTGGGGCTGGTGGACGTGCCGTCCTAACCCCCGCCGAGTCAGCCACGAGGCCGAGGCCGTCGCTTTCCGTCCGCGATAGTGCATAGCGATTAAATGTCAAGACAAACAATAATTTGAATAAAGAAAGATCAAGAGTACTACGGAGTCAAACAGTTATTATTTACCGTCCTCCGGACAGGAAAAAAAGAGACACAGTGGATCGGTTGTCGGAGAGGATGGCCACCACCTTTTCCCACAACTCGATAACTCGTACAGTCCAGAAAGCCTCACAAAGATGGATATCGCTCTTGTTCTCTTCGGCAGAGGCGCATACCAATATTTTTTCAGCAAGTCTATCTTTGGTGACTTAGCACAACCCACTCAATATAGCCATATAGTCAATAGAGTCCAGTATTCTCGGAAGTGGATACGTGTCACCTTTCATCACAGCGTTTACCTTTCTGTAGTCGGTACAAAATCAAATACTACCACCTGGCTTTGGTAGCAGCACACATTCACTATTGCTCAGCCTAATTACATAATGTGCTAGCAGATAGTCTATTTTTTCCTTTCACAGGGCCCACTCGGTAAGGCCCTGTGGGCTTTCTGTCACCAACACCAATATCATGTACTCTACCGCCATGAGCTGATCAAAAATATAAAAACATTGGTTGTTGGATTTAGTAGATATCAAAGTTTTCAAAAATGTATAGTTCACACGATAGTGAACGGACATACACAGTGAGCCAGACTGCATGTAATATAATGCAATATCCAGTATCATTTACACATCTTCAAAATTTTATCATGTCATTCATGACCACATATATATATATATTATAATGATTTTTATTTTGAACGCAGCTAAGCTCAAGTGCGCTCATAATTTATCATATTACTGATGCTGTATGTCAAAATTCAGGGTAGAAATATACCGATAATGAAATTGAGTCGTGTTACATTTTATTTGTATTAATAACTGGTATAATATCACAAAACTTTCAAGATCAATGTGTCTGTGGCAGGTTCAAGTCACCAGTGTAGCAATTGTTGAAAGTTATGAACCCATTTTTGGACTGACAAGGAGATATTTGACCCCTGGGATAAGCATATTTCAATTATCTAGAAATATTGCCAAACTCTCCAGTGCTGGCGCAAAGTGAAATCACAGTGACCCAGTATATATTCATTTAAGTATTTTTTGTTAGTTTTCAATGCAATTTCCAACACTATTTTCTATTCTAGCTGTGTACTGATGAGCTCATTGGTGAATAATTTATCGGAATTATTGTTTACGTTATGTGGAGTAACAATATTTGCATACTTTGTAAATATTGGATGTGATCCATTTACAGAAGGTGCTATTGAGAATCAAAACGAAGTAAGTTTGCATAGACTTTTATTTTTCTCTTATTACATCTACAAAATAGCAATGATAAATAAGTTCGAATTGATATGATAATTTTAAAACATAATATAATTGACTACTAATTTACCATGGGACAACATTGATGTAATTTTTAATATGTTTTTTTTTAGTTGCTTCCATACTTTGTTCGGCATTCCATTGCTACACGAGGAATAGTGGGATTATTAATAGCCTGTATAATATGTGGAGCTCTCAGGTTTGAATAATGACAAATCTTATATATGTTTCGATAAAAACATAGAATAACGGATATGACCAGCTTGATTCTAAATAATTAATTCACCACACTTTGTAGCAACCTGTCTACGTCTGTGAATTCATGTGCGATGCTGATGTGGGAAGATATGTTCAGCCTTTCAGAAACATTTATGACATTTCTCAACAAACATAAATTTACTTCAGTTGCATTAACAAGTGAGTGTAATTGAATGTATTTATTGATGTAGTTTATTAATTGCTTGTAGTTTATTTTGTGTTCTCTTCACAACAAGCACTTAGTAGAACGATACAAATGATTTGCTAGAATTACTGTTCTATACAGTAGGCTATATTTATGTTTATTTAACAAAATGTATTTATACACACGGTGATGCCGCTTAGCCTCATTTTAAATTTACATGTAGTTAGAATGTACACATTTTAAAAATAACGTTTGACTTTCAGAAACTAATCCTCTGTCTGTATATATAATATTTATGTGAAATGAGTCAGATATGTCTGTTTAATATGTCAATAAAATAAATATCTGTCTGTCTGTCTGTCTGTCTGTCTGTCTGTCTGTCTGTCTGTCTGTCTGTCTGTCTGTCTGTCTGTCTGTCTGTCTGTCTGTCTATCTGTCTGTCTGTCTGTCTGTCTGTCTGTCTGTCTGTCTGTCTGTCTGTCTGTCTGTCTGTCTGTCTGTCTGTCTGTCTGTCTGTCTGTCTGTCTGTCTGTCTGTCTGTCTGTCTGTCTGTCTGTCTGTCTGTCTGTCTGTCTGTCTGTCTGTCTGTCTGTCTGTCTGTCTGTCTGTCTGTCTGTCTGTCTGTCTGTCTGTCTGTCTGTCTGTCTGTCTGTCTGTCTGTCTGTCTGTCTGTCTGTCTGTCTGTCTGTCTGTCTGTCTGTCTGTCTGTCTGTCTGTCTGTCTGTCTGTCTGTCTGTCTGTCTGTCTGTCTGTCTGTCTGTCTGTCTGTCTGTCTGTCTGTCTGTCTGTCTGTCTGTCTGTCTGTCTGTCTGTCTGTCTGTCTGTCTGTCTGTCTGTCTGTCTGTCTGTCTGTCTGTCTGTCTGTCTGTCTGTCTGTCTGTCTGTCTGTCTGTCTGTCTGTCTGTCTGTCTGTCTGTCTGTCTGTCTGTCTGTCTGTCTGTCTGTCTGTCTGTCTGTCTGTCTGTCTGTCTGTCTGTCTGTCTGTCTGTCTGTCTGTCTGTCTGTCTGTCTGTCTGTCTGTCTGTCTGTCTGTCTGTCTGTCTGTCTGTCTGTCTGTCTGTCTGTCTGTCTGTCTGTCTGTCTGTCTGTCTGTCTGTCTGTCTGTCTGTCTGTCTGTCTGTCTGTCTGTCTGTCTGTCTGTCTGTCTGTCTGTCTGTCTGTCTGTCTGTCTGTCTGTCTGTCTGTCTGTCTGTCTGTCTGTCTGTCTGTCTGTCTGTCTGTCTGTCTGTCTGTCTGTCTGTCTGTCTGTCTGTCTGTCTGTCTGTCTGTCTGTCTGTCTGTCTGTCTGTCTGTCTGTCTGTCTGTCTGTCTGTCTGTCTGTCTGTCTGTCTGTCTGTCTGTCTGTCTGTCTGTCTGTCTGTCTGTCTGTCTGTCTGTCTGTCTGTCTGTCTGTCGCTTTGTTTTAGGTATTTTAGGTATGTTAATCTGTACGTGTATATAGCAGTGGTGATTTAAAGAAAATGTGCTGTTGATTTATCAAATAAGTCCAATTCTGTGACGAAACTTTTAATTGATTTTTGTACAGATGTGCTCTGTGGAGGCATTACCTTGATGGTTGGCATTTTGTTGTCTTATATTAAAGGAACCTTTTTTATTGTAAGTGAACATTTCTTTTGTTACTCTTTTTAATAACCGAGATTATAAATCGAGTGAAAATGTGTCCCATCTTTTGTGTATTGGCATCAGGTCATAGTATGATAATTATTTGACAAAGCGTAATATAACTGCATAGTGGCCAAAATACACTTCCCATATTTTTCACCATGTGTCGGTGACAATTATAAAATAAAACTGAAGTATAAAAAATAATTTCCATTTGAATGGTATCAGCTATTAATAACATACATGAAGCCAGTCTTGAGCAAATATAAGTTGCCTGGGCAGGTCATTTTCGATTCATCTTTTTGAACGCTGGATTTAAATAAATAGCTGCGCATCAAAGGTTGTCTGATGACCCCCCAAAACATGAAACCTAGTTATATTTGGGCATAGCCCAAATATATTGAGTTTTCAACGGAACTTTAAACTTACTATTCTTGACACGAAATCCATCGTGTTCTTTCGGATAAATCCAGGATTTTCTGGATCACTATACTCTTGAATGGCAAAAGGCAGTTTCTGCTTACTTGTAAAATGAGCAGATACTGCACTATGCCGCTCTTCAAATGCAAACGGCAATATCTGCTTACTTGTAAATTGAGCAGATACTGCCTTTTGGCTGGCACGGCAGTAGGCCTATAATTGGGTCCAATGTAGGTTCAATGTCGGGTGATTCTCCATTCATTGCCAGGAGGGTGAACAGGGTGCCCCTATGTCCAGACCTACTCCACCCTTTAGTCTCTAGATTTGATAATAAAAATACATTTATGCAATGTTTCAATTCCGGGCCAGCCTCGCAGACCATGGCCCAGTATTGAACCAATATTGTGTATTTGGTATGGACAGTTGAAACCTTTCAAATGCTACGATTAAAATAACAGTTGCAATTCTTTTCAAACACAAAACGTTGAATCAATGTTGTTTTAATGTTGGGCTAGTATCGCGGATAGTGATACAACATTAAATCAACAGAGGCTCAAGTCAAACGGTTTACTGTTCACCCTGAATGCGATTCCATTTGACAAACAAATATATCTATTTAAAACTGCAAAAGCTCAGTGGGGACTTCCTAAATTTTAAATTTTTAGTCCGATTACTAAAATTACAGTTCAGAATGGCTGCCAAAAAACCCCTACGCGAAATTTCAATCAAGCTGTCATAATAAAAATAACCCAACCTAATTCAAAATGGCCACCACAAGAACTCATAAAACCTAGCCCAAATATTATTGTTACTTGAAAAGTCACAATTCATGTCTAGTTTCCAACTTGTTATTGATTCTACTACCACCTGTATTTATTCTAATCGTTTATAAATGTAATAACCAATAAGCTTAATATTGTGGAATTTGTATCGTGATTATGTATACCGAGCAGCCATTATCATTACTGTACATTATTATTACTGCTATGTTACAGGTTCTTCTGTTATCTAGTGCCACGGGGAGTACTTGTACTGTACTCTCGTTCTCTATACCTTTCATTTTACCTCACGTCAACTGGAAGGTATGATAAAATAAATGAGCCCTGCCGTGCAAAGTTAAAAGACTGCTTGCTTTAATAGTGAGCAGTTATTCCCACTTGATTTTGCAGCGCAGATCTATTATCCAAACTAGATAATGAGTCAGTCAGAGACTGCAAACCTTCGCCGAAATTAATGATCATAATGATCGCGAAACCTATAGCAGTACAGTCTGTTTCACCAGAACCTGGGAGTAGCCTTTTTCTAAATTGCTCGGTCACTCTTTGAAATTTTTTAACAAAATTTCTTTCGGATTATTTTTTCGTGTTCCCTTAACATCCCTTAAAATTTGGTGCAATTTTGTTGTGTATTTTGAAAGTTAGACTATTTTGCATGTAATAGGATTATTGTTTCACGGCAATGGTGTTAAAGAGAGCTGTAATTTTTAAAATCTACTACATGCCAAATGGTCCAGCTTCGCTAATACACAAAAAATCCACTAAATTTTCAGGGATGTGGGGAGAAGATGAAAAAATAATCTGAGAAAAAAATTGTTAAAATTTTTTAAAGAGCGACCGAGCAAATTGGAAAAAGGCTACTCCCAGGTTCTGGTGAAACAGAATGTAGTAGTATTGCATTCATTCATTCATTCATTCATTCATTCATTCATTCATTCATTCATTCATTCATTCATTCATTCATTCATTCATTCATTTATTCATTCATTCATTCATTTATTCATTCATTCATTCATTCATTCATTCATTCGTTCATGCATTTATTCATTCATTCATTCATTCATTATTCATTCATTATTCATTCATTCATTCATTCATTCATTCATTCATTCATTCATTCATTCATTCATTCATTCATTCATTCATTCATTCATTCATTCATTCATTCATACATTTGTTTGTTCATTCATTCATTCATTTATTGATTCATTCATTCATTCATTCATTCATTCATTCATTCATTCATTCATTCATTCATTCATTCATTTATTCATTCATTCATTCATTCATTCATTCATTCATTCATTCATTCATTCATTTATTGAGGCATATATGTCTAGTAATCATACACAACAGTTGTGCGACTATGACGTCACAAAGTAGTATTCCATACAAATCAAATCAGATATACTATGCCACCAATCCATGTACAAAAGTACAAAAATATTTGGCTAATCTATGGTAACAAAATCCAGTGTCCCCCTCTCCTCACATATTGTATGAGCTTGGAGGTATCCTGCTACTCTACTATAAATGGAGTATGTTACTCTAATCTATGTGTTGATTGACTAGTTTTTTTTATCATTTATATATGTATTTTAATTAGGCCAATAGGCCTACTTGTGTGTTCCATTGATGGATTAGAACTGGTAGCTGATATGATAACTCATAATAAGAAGATATACATTTCCAAAACTGATCATTAAAACTGTGCATATATGTGTTCAGAGTGCTTTGACAGGGTGGGTGGCTGGTGTATCGTTTGTTGTATGGATAGCAACAGGATCAATGATATATTCAACAGATACGGACAGTTTGGCTGTGCCTACTGCTAAGTGTCTCAACACATTTGTGGTGAATCAGTATGTATTCTGCAGCCCTAATAAGATACATTTTTATGTAAACAGTAGAGCCTACTTTCAGCTAATTCATACCACTTTATTATTGTGATGATGATTTATGTAATGGTGTATCCCAGCAAACAAAAATCATTTGAATAACATCTGTACAACGTCGACTCAGCGTGTTCGACGTAGGTGCAACATATCTTAAATCTTATACAGATGTTTTGCGTTTACTGGTTTATTGATCGGATGAAGAAAGGTGAATGAATTAGCTAATTAATTAATTAATTTTTTAATTAATTAATTATTTAATATTTTAATTAATTAATTAATTATTAATTAATTAATTAATTAATTAATTAATTAATTAATTAATTAATTAATTAATTAATTAATTAATTAATTAATTAATTAATTAATTAATTAATTAATTAATTAATTAATTAATTAATTAATTAATTAATTAATTATTAATTATTTCAATTATTGATTGATTGATTAATTGATTGATTGATTGTTTGCTTGATTAATTGTATGATTGTATGATTGATTGATTGATTGATTGATTGATTGATTGATTGATTGATTGATTGATTGATTGATTGATTGATTGATTGATTGATTGATTGATTGATTGATTGATTGATTGATTGATTGATTGATTGATTGATTGATCGATCGATCGATCGATCGATCAATCAATCAATCAATCAATCAATCAATCAATCAATCGATCAATCAGTCAATCAATCAATCAATAAGCCATTTATTCATTTATACAATTATTCATATATTTTTCTATTTATTTTTTCATTCATTCATTTAATTATTCATTCATTCATTCATTCATTCATTCATTTATTCATTCATTCATTCATTCATTCATTCATTCATTCATTCATTCATTCATTCATTCATTCATTTATTCATTCATTCATTCATTCTTTCATACATCCGTTCATTCATCCATTTATTAATGCATTAATTCATTTATTCATTTAATAATTAATTCATGCAATTATTCATTTATTCATTCATTCATTCATTCATTTATTCAATCATTTTGAAGATAATTATACACGGTGTGCTTTCTTGTTCAGCAATACTACTTATTTTTACGATGGTGTCTCAGCAAATTATACATTGGCTGATTACAGAGCAACTTCACCAGATGTCATATTAACAGAAAAACTGTAAGATGTTTTTTCAATAAAAATCATATATCTATAATTTTCTGGATTGTTTCCTAATATCTATAAATCTACATAGTACATTCTTACATACGTCAGGTCTATATTTTATATTGTATTTATGTACCTCATTACAGAGACGTCAGTGGTGTCAGCTCACTTTATCAGATAAGTGGATTGCTCATTGCTCCAGTTGGGGTGTGTGTAGGATTCTCAGTGGCAATTATATCATCTCTTATACCTGGTCTGTATCTTGACAAAAATGAGTAAATGGTCACCGGTTCGTGGTTAGGCATTTAGTCGATTACCCCAAGTTTCCCTTATATTGTTTTGTGACCACCCCAACACCCTCACGACATGTATGCTTAAGAGGCTAACCATATTGTCGCCTCGGAGCTAAAGGATCCTATCTGCCACTCTGACGAGTGTCATATAGGATCCTTTAGCTCCGAGGCGACGAATTATGTACTACTGCTTTAATCCAAGATGGCGGTTTCCAACCCTTGAAGCGCTGAATTGTTTTAATATAAACCAAGACAAACAAAGTATTTTCTTTCCATTTGAAATCATCAGACATATATTAGTTATCTCTATCCGCTCCATTTATATACCTATGTAATGGGTGTATGCTCATTACAAATACTCGTCTAAACTCGATGCCCTCACTTAAAGATTAATCCAAGATGGCGCGGTCTTTAATATTATAGCCTTGTTGTTGTTGTTCTAGCATTTCGTGATAAAGACTGGAGAAATAATCGATTGGTCATACCTCCTGTATTGTGGCTGATGAGAAAACTATGCGACATCAAATATGACGATGTTCCTCTGGATGTCTCTCTGTAGGATAACAGTTTAGTGATACTGGTGAGATCTCGTGTACTCTACTTCATTTGTGAGATAATATAATAAACCACCGGGGCCGCATATATTCGGGTTTTCATTTATTATTAGCGCATTAAGTACCACATTTTAAATATGTTAAAGATAAAATGTGACATCAACCAGCAAGATTTGAAAAGAGTTGACCTCCATTTTGTCAAATCTGAATAATTTTCACTCACTTCAAGTTGTGGATCGCGTCAGCGAGACACAACTTCAAGTGGGTGAAAATTCAAATTGAATAATTTGGCGGTTAAAGGGTTAAACATTATAAAATATTTTTCATTTAAGTAGAGAGCCCAAAGGGTTTTGTCAATTTGAAATCATTATAAATGTCCCAGTTAGCTCTTTTTGTTTTGCTTGAATACCTATGTTATGGGTTTACGGTCGTTATATATAAATATTGTTTTCTTTGAGTTCGACTTTAGACGTAAGAATTTGACGTCTGAAGTCGTTCCCCTTACTGGAAGGGTTAAAGTGAATATTATTTTTAGTATTTTGAATTCTATATTATACTCGTTGATAAACAGTATCTTTATTTAGAAATTGCATGAGTGCTATTTTGTAGACATGGCCGAGGGAGACATTCGCGACGTCAACAAATGTAACTAAACTTTGGCTGTAAAATATAGAATAATAAAGACATAAACTTTATAAAAAGACAGTATTATTGTAAATAGGCACTCCTCACGTGAAGTAAGACATGATAATAAAGATGCAAGGATATACTACGATAAATAGACATAATAAATATGCATAACGATCAAATTAAAACAACAACATAAATTGCAGAGGCAGCAGCAGCAGCAGCAGCAGCAGCAGCAGCAGTAACAGCAGCAGCAGCAGCAGCAGCAGCAGCAGCAGCAGCAGCAGCAGCAGCAGCAGCAGCAGCAGCAGCAGCAGCAGCAGCAGCAGCAGCAGCAGCAGCAACAGCAGCAGCAGCAGCAGTAACAGCAGCAGCAGCAGCAGCTGCATTAACAGCAACAACAACAGCAGAAGCAGCAGCAGCAGCGGCAGCAGCAGCAGCAGCAGCAGCAGCAGCAGCAGCGGCTGCATTAACAGCAGCAGCAACAACAGCAGGACCAAAAGCAGCATCAACAGCATCATTATATTAATATATTATTTTAAAGATTATATTAATATATTATTTTAAGTAATTAATTATTGTTTTTATTTGTAAAAATAGTTTGTTTCTGTAAATGTATTTCGTGGCATGTACAGAATCGATATTTGGACGTATAGTTTTTTTGTTTTAAATTTCATATACATTTTTATTATAGTTGTACGTGTTTATACGTCTTATTTATATTTGAATGAAGATTTCTGATTTGATGTCAATTTCTGTTGATGTTTATTGATATTTTATACCTTGTTGAAATTGCATATTTTGTGTTTAGCTTTGATGTTGGTCAAAGGTTATTTCTTGGCATCATTAGCACCCGTAGCACTGCTTGTGGGAAGCTGACAGCTGCATATACGCAACAAGGACATTCTCCCACAAGCAGCGCTACGGGTGCCAGTGATCAGTATCAGACACATAAAACATGAGACATTGCCCTACTGCCGCTTCAATGTTGGACCATCAAAACATAATTGGTTCGACATGTCGTGCTGGCTGTATAGACGACTGCCTCCCCCCCCCCCCCCACCCCGATCCGCCACTGTCTTTTTTTCCAGTTTAGATCTGATGTTGTTTATTCCAGTCAACCCTTAAAGCGCTGAAATATTTGTGTATAAACATTGGAGACCATTTTTTTTTCAAACTTGAAATCATCATAAAATGTCTTAGTTGGCTCTTTCCGCTTCATTTGAATACCTAATTGTTATGAGTGTACTGCCGTTATACATATTTTATTACCTTCAGCGCCCGGGATCGACTTTAGACGTCAGAATCTGACGTCTATAAAACCGTCTATAAACGTCAGATTCTGACGTCTAAAGTAGATCCCCGCGCTGATGGTGATTTTGATGACAATATAATATTTCCGTCTTTAGATCGATCTTCGGCTGTTAACATAGCTTATAGCTAAACCTGACGATTCAACACTATCAGAATTATCAGTGGCACATCCTTTGCGCTGATTTCGCAGTCAATTATCAACCAATTTTCACTAAATTATGCAGATGTTATTGTCTAGTCAAATCACAACAGCCCTGAGGGGGGGGGGGGGGGGTTGGTAGACAGTATAGCAATATATCCATACATATAATTCTCAGTCGCGAAAACTACCTCAAGGCACTGTGGTGCCGCTATCAAGTAGCAATCTCACTATTCAAAATCAAACAAAAAACAATAGCTATACAATTGCACTAATGATTTTGATCATTCATTAGAACTAATTTACAGAAATAAGTATGTTGAATAAAGAAAATAATGGTACACTGTAAATGCAACCGACCGTAATTCAGATATTGCCAAATGACACTCATTTGCATTCGTGAAGTTTGCGTGTAATTTATAACGAAGCTTCTTATAATCATACACACTCTAGCTAATAACTTAGATTGTGGATGTGTAATAACAGTTTTAATATGAACAGGTGCAGCAGTTTGCTATATTACATGGTGTGTTGTACTGGTTTAGCGCATATGTTTTTATATATTTGGAAAGGCCGTGGAGACTATGAGTTTACATTTTTCCTGTAATACAAAAAGGAGTAGTGTTAACTATCTGTGTTATGTTATATTTAATGCATTTCCTTGCAAATTCATGTCGTATTTTAGGCGCTACAAGTTTTTTGTTATTTCGTGTAGGATATGAGTGTATATGGGAGTGTTGTGCGAGAATCATGTTGGTATGAAAGTATTGAGAAATGTTTTTATGAATTAGCTTATAATAAAATGTCAGTACATTTAGTTTATGTAGATCTTCTTTTTTTATAAATCTGTAAGTTTTGGAAAAAGGGTCTGTGTGTGCATTAAATTTGCTCTTGGAAATTACTCTAACTGCCCGTTTTTGCAGTTTAAATAGCCTATTAGTATTAAAACCCCAAACCGATATCCCATAGTTTAAACTGCTAGGAATAAAAGAATGGTCTTGCCAGTTCAAATGTTTATCTATAGTTGTGCCAAGGTAGTTAACGCTATTTACACACTCTATAGACGTTCCGTCAATCTCTAATTTTGGATTTGTTACTTGTTTTTGAGGCATGTGAAAAACATCGCTTTTGTCGTTTTAGCTCTTTAGCTTGTTGACCTTTAACCATTCACTTATTTTCGAGAGTTTATTGTTGATGTTCACATTTGTATAGCATCTAAAAGTATTGAGAGTGCTCGAAAAAGAGGTGTCATCTGCATATATTATTGCTGTGAAAATGTTACTGGCTAGTGAGATACCATTTACATAAAATTAATAGCAAATAAAAGAGGACCAAGTATTGACCCTTGGGGTACGCCGGTTTTTATATTGCTTGAATCAGATTTTACATTTTCAAATTCAACATATTGTTTGCGATCGGACAAATGACTTCTTTATAGTTGCAGTGAAGGTTACTCCATATTATTCTAATTTATATAACATAATTTCGTGATTGAGCGTATCAAAAGCCTTGGATAAATCGAGAAAAATATTAAGTGGGGTGTTACCTTTATCTCATTCTTGAGTGATCCTGTCCATCATTTCTACGGCTGCTAGTTCAGTGGAGTTGTTTTTCTAAATCCATATTGACCTTCAAAATATAATTTGCTGGTGTGAAAATATTCATGCATCTAATCAAAAGTAACTCTTTCAATAACTTTTGAGATAGCTGGTAAAATAGAAATTGATCTATAGTTTTCAAGTTGAGTTTTGTCATCTTTTTTTGTGGATTTGTATTATCTTCGCAATTTTTAGTTTATCTGGGAAACACAAGCCAATATACACTGATTGGTTATAAAGGTGACTGGTTTAATTATATCATGCTTGATTTCTTTAAGTAGCTTTACAGATATTCCATCAGGGCCGCAACTGCTTCTAGGGTGCAACATGTCCATTATTTTTAGGATGTTTTCTTCATTTGTATATGCCAAATTAAGTTTATGGGAGGTTGGATTCCTTAAAAAAATCTTGAACGATTTCGAGTCGGGTAGTTTTATGTTAGCAGCTAGACTTGGTCCGATATTGACAAAATAATTGTTGAATGCATTTGAAATTGCCTTTGATCAGCTATTTGTTTACCGTCGATGACAAAGTGGTCGGAGAATTTTGTTTTATTAGTTTGTTTGTGTAATATTTCATTAAATGTGGACCATTGTCTTCTCGCTCGTGTATTTCTTTGCATTTTTAAAACAGCGATAGTAATAAATTATGATGATTTTGCTTCATTTATAGAAGTGTTTATTTTTTTATTGTAGGAACGCACATTTACGCGAAGATTTAGATATGCTGTACCTTTCAGGTGTCTTTCAGTTTGTTGTACATTTAATTGAATTAAGGATACCTTACGTAATCTATTTAGATTTTCTATGTTTATTCTTGTTGAATTTGACTAATTTGGCTAGCATTGATTTTTCCATTGATTTGGATATAGTTGTTGTTAGTACGTTATAATTGAAAACAAACTTTGTTTCAAATTTCACGAATCGGGCCTCAAATAAACGGAACGCCCTCGAAACAAGACGAGAAATTTGCTCTCAAAAGCGATAAATAATAGCAAACAGACCTCGATTTTTTAGAAGCATCTTTTTATCCTGTAATTTCCCAAACAAACGGTGGCCATTTTGTTCTCCCGCCAGATTAGAAGATCACGCTGGCCATCGCCCTTCTTGGAGCTAAAGGGTCCTACTTGCCACTCATTAGCGTGACAAAAAAGACCCTTTAACTTCCAGGTGAAAACATGTTGCTGCAGATATACTTACTGTGCGATTAACCAAAATGTGTTTGTTTCAATATGATTAAATCAGTTGGCATTGGTAGATAATGTAGAAGCTGTTAATAAGGTAAATTTTAAGAATAATTATGTTCTTTACTGTTGTTTATATCATCTCTAATATGTATATTTTAATTCTGCACGAAAATTAATATTGTATTAATCTGATGACGGCCAATTTTAATTACATTTATTATTTTATCCAATGGAGCAATAGTTCTTAAATTGGTAGTCGAAGAGACGTTTTTATTATTTTATCTCCTTTTATATTTTATAACACAATCAAAAAAAACGTTTAATGACAATAATTCTTCCATTTAAAAAAATATATACATGTATGTTTGTCATAAAACCGGGACAAATCAAGAGTTTATTCCAAAATATTTTTTCTAAACAAATTTAAAAAAGGGCGATATCGACAACAGTTTTAATAGGGCGAGATGGTTTTCGTTGTTAATGACCACACACCAAAACGCACCACACAACGCATGACGAGCAGAACAGCAAGTCATCTCTTTCTCACTCATTTGTTCACAGTTACAGGTAGAATTTATCGATCTTTAGTAGCCACCGCGTCCATGTTACCAGGTTACACATACATGAAAGGGAAAAAGGTGACGCAAAAGTATCGAGTGCTGGATACATATAGGCCGCAGGCGAAAGACTTTGAACCACTGTTGGTTTAATGCTGGGCCATCGTCTTTGACGATGGCCCAAAATTAAACCAGCATTGGTTGAACGTCTCGTGTTTGGGGGTGGGAACAAGGGGGTATATTAGCTTATACATTAGCTTGATGCAGAGAGATGCAGTATGTCAGTTTTGCGCACAAGAAATATTGTATTCCAAAATGGAACATTAATATCAGCAAACACGTCTGGACTGCAGGGAATCAGTATTTGTCTAAATGGTCTTGCGTAGGCCTATTTATCTGGCAGACAATTAGTGACATTTGAGGCGCTAAAGCCACTATGCTTTATTTCTCTAGAAATGCTGATACTTCTCATTGATATCCATTAGGCCACTATGGTTTATTTATCTGTATTGGATCAGAACAAATCCAAAATCTAATGAGGGAGAGCGAAAAAAAAACATTAAAAAAAATTGAACCCATTTTTGCAAAAGTTAATGAGGGCGACCAAATAGAAAAAAACATCGGACAAATTTCTGGAAAAAGTTAATGAGGGCGACGATATGAAAAAAAAGTCAACCTATATTAAATATGGTAATGAGGGCGACGAAAAAAAAACATATCAAGAAAAATGTTTGTTTTTTCTATCTCCTGAAAAAAACTTGTTTCTCTGAATCAACTCACTGGTCTACATTATTAAGCACGATTAAACAATCGGTGTCATTAAAATTAGCAAATATAATTTATTTTATATTAATTCAGCTGGAGCTGTTCACGTGAGCCTGATGACCCTTAACCCCAGTCAACTTTACAGCACAGCAATCATTTACATATAAATACTTACATTTTCTCATAGCTTTATCATGATAAAACTATGCTACGAATTCACATATATACGGTAGCAGTCGTAGGGAATCACTCGTATTCAATCAATATCCCGAGTTGTTTTTTTCTAGTTTTTCATCCATTCAAAGCTGGGATTTCTGACGCAATTTCCAGCTTTAAATAACGTTAAAATAAGACTATTTATCTTGATGCCGGGAGGGTCAACCCTTTCAAGCCCGATTTTTTTAAATTTACTTATGAAATTTATTAGCCTGGTCGCAGAATCTTAAAAGTGCTCTAGAAATAGGTTTAGGAGTCACACTTTATTACCATGTGGACACCATTTTTGTATTGTCTGTTATGGTATCAGGCTTAAGAAAAACGTGGTTTCCGTTTGCCACGTCATGCGGTGTTTATAAATATGCTTATATGGGGACACCACCAAACCCGTCTATATTTAGGTTTTGGCTTACTTAAGCTTCTGTCGTTGCTGTTATAATTCACCAATCAATACATATAATATGCCTGATAACACATAATTAATCTGTGTTCTAATGATGTGCTGCACGTTGCCGTGGAATAAAATAGTCATGTCTCTACAGACGTTGAATCATAATTGTTATTACAAAATAATTAGAATCAATCACAAAATAAAGTAGTCAGCATGGTTAATTGAAACGGTGTGATACAACATAATTACTGGTAATATCTATATCTGAGCTATGCTTAGACGGCCGTCTTGTATTTTACGATAAAATAAAGGTCAGCCAATAAAAATAAGCAGAAATGAGTGTTTTGCCCACCGAGTCAAGCACAAAACATAGATAAAGCATATCCGCTCGACAAATTTCAAAAAAAATGTTATACAGTATTTACATTTTTTTAACCATTTAATTTTTTGCTCGTTTTTAGGTGAATGTCGCGGCTATTTTGATTTTTTTTCTTTTAAATGTACCCGTCAGTATCGCTTATTACTGCTCGATTAAGTTACATCAAATCAGTCATATTATCGTTGGCATGTTTAGCGGAATAATATAGTATCAGTAAATATATAAAACAAAACGGCGGACGTCTTTGATATGAAGGTCAAATAAAGACACTAGAAATAATTTTCTCTAATACAAATCTTGCAATAAATTGTGCTTTCATGTGCAGCAAACCATATAAAATACGTGATTTTCTTTACATTTTGGCGGCTATTTTGTGTTTTGCTATTTGAAGGTGAAGGTGAAGGTCACCAAATCTAGAATGTTCGAGCTCAGAACACCCAAATTATGTAACACCAAGTGGAGAACATATTATATACTAAGATGCCGAGCAAGGTGCAATGCTTCAGGTTAAATACACACATGTTCATAAACAGGCTGCAATATTCTTTCATGAAACAAAATATATATGACCATGAAGATTTGGGAATACACTCCATATATATGTGTCTATAACAATTAGTTTTAAAGTTATTGAAGGAATCTTGTTTTGGGCAATGCCTGCCTGCCTGATTTGCATAAGAATAAATGAAACAGCAACTTACTACAATTGTAACCGAGATGAGTGTTTCGACCACCGAGTCATGCAAAAACCACATAGTAGGGTTTAAAACCTTTTATGGTCACTTTCTGGCTAAGATGTTTTGATGATTGATTTGACTTCCTTGAATCTTTTAAAAATATTTAGCCCCCATGTCCCGCGCAAAAATCACGACATTTTTTTATAGAGGTGTAAATCCAAAATGGCCGCCTGCGCCATTATGAAAATGTAACTTTTGACATATAAAAGCTACAAATATAAATAAATACACTTTTTTGGCTAATTAGACCACAAGGAATCATTTTCTGACGTCAATTTGATATTAAAACACATTTCTGACCCTAAAATCCAAGATGGCCGACAAATTTGGTTTGAAAATCCATTTTTTAAGCGAAACAGAATTTGATCCCCTTGCAGGGTGGTATGAATGCAACAGGTAATATGCCTATTGATGAATGTATAGCTATCAATAACAATCACAAATTACAATGAAAACATATAAAATAATTAAATAAAATATAGTAAAATTCAGCACGTATATGTCGTATATAGGCCTCCACCGCCTGAAGCGAGGAGACAAGTATACTGAAAACATAATAATATATGTAGTGGATTACACCTCCTGCCAGGCTATGTTCTGAATCCTCAGGTCCTGATGAATATGTCATGCTCTTCTGTTTACCATCATCTGGTTTTATTTTCATGCCAGCTTCACTTAGCCTTTCAGAGTCGAGCCTGAGGTGGTAAATGTGAATTATATCATCAATGGGGACAAAGCAACACTGATCAGTCCATGTAGCCCCTGTCCATCATGGTGCGTTGGAAGAGGCTGAAGCGTTGGCCAGTTCATACAGCATTCTCTTGAACTCAAATAGGCCGCTATGGCAAGTGAAGGATGTTTTGTATCGATACTCCGGTGCTAACCTGGAATCTGCCAGTATCCACTTTTGAGATCTAAAGTCGAAAACAACTTGGCAGGTCTTTTACCGTGGCCGTATTAAGCTTACAATGTGACTGGTGCCGCCCATGGTGCTGTTGAAATCTAGATTACACCCGCTTTTATCATATCGTTGAATACTTTCCTTATTCAGAGGGGTGTACAGTAGGCCCCGAGTTTAATGGGTCAGCAGCCATTAAGTTTGATGGTGAGGGTAATTAAGTTGCAGTGACCAAAGTTGAAAAGGTCCTCGTTAAAAACGTACGTATACCCCTTGATGACGTCATTGATGCAAGGTTTTGCAAAATTACAGGAGAAAGGACTGTACAAGATTAGAAAATATCATTAAAATGTTTGGACTTAATGACGTATTGCAGAGAAAGGGACAGTTTTAAACTCCTTTATTGGTCGAGATATGCAGGACTGTCCCCTATTGGCTAAGAGGAAATTCGGTGGTGCTAAGATTCACTACACAGGGATATACAATACACATGCCATTGACCCTATGTACGCACTTAAAGTCTGCAGAGTCAATGACCTCTATAGGAAAGCTGTTAAGTATAATACACCTGGTGTTTCCTATATTAATAATTGAGTCTGAGATGTGAGCCGAGTTGACCAAATGATGTGATTCACTGGTGCAGTGATCATGCAACCAAAGTGGCATTATACATACTTGACAAATGTTCAAACTAAATGACGGGAGTGAGAGCAACCAAGACAGATTACCGATTGTCGGTATTATAGCCCTCCCTCCTCGTCAGCTTCAGGCCCACTAAATTGATCAAAATATAGGCTAAATTAAGGTTGTAAAAGTCACTTGGCAAAAGGTATCAAATATATCCGGGCGGCGAGAGTGAGGATTGAAGTAGAGGAGGTCTACTCAAACTTTGCGTGCCGATTGAAACTATCATTCTTTTTTCATAACAAAAAATCGCGAACTAGAGATCAGAAGTTCAGACCTAAGTCTAGTTTCAATCCACCTGGCCAGATTAACCCAGTGTTGAAGCTGGAGGTGGACCATCTGGAGCATAGCTTGGGGTCTCTAGAACTAAAAAAAACACCGGATAATTTAGACAGAGAGGAACGTAGAACAATAAAACCTCTTAAACAGAATAAGGGTATAATAATTAAAACGGCGGATAAGGCCGCGGCAATTGTAGTAATGGACAAAACGGATTATGTAGGGGAAGCCGAAAGGCAACTAGCAAACCAGGTCCACTACAAACGCTTAGAGGAACCAGTTTTCCCTAAATCTATACCAAAAATAAACAATTTTTTTTGAAAGTTTGGCTAACCGTCAATTTATTGATGCAGGACAACTATCTTATTTTAAATGTTCGGAAGACCCTGCACCACGTAGAATGTATTTATTATCAAAAGTACATAAAGATAGAAAAGTTTGGCCGGAGAGGGAAAAGTCCCACCGGGCAGACCAATAATAGCGGATTGCGGTAGTGAAAGTTATGCGTCAGCCGTATATAGAGATCATTTTTTAGCACAGCTTGCAAAACAACAAAAATCATATCTATAGGACACTAATGACTTTATTAACAAAATTGCGGGAATTAAAGCGACGGAAGGGGCATTTATAGCCACAATAGACGTTGACAGTCTTTAAACTAACATAGATAATACCAATGGGTTAGAGGTTTTAAAAAAATATTTAATAAGAATCCAGACCCAAAGAGGCCCGATAAAGAAATTTTAGAACTATCAAAAATTATTTCAGAAAACAATGATTTTGAGTTCAACAGCCAATGGTACCTACAAACGTGGGGTACTTCGATGGATAAGAAATTTGCACCAAATTATGCTAATTTGTTTTTGGCAGAGCGGGAGGAAAAAGCATTATAAAAATGAGTCCTAAAACCCTCAGTATACTGGAGGTTCCTGGATGATATTTTTATGATCTTGGAACACTCCAAGGAAGAATTTTACAAATTTGTGAAAATTTTGAATACCCATCACCCTTCGATTACTGTGAAGGCAGAGTTGAGCTCGGAATCAATGCACAGTAGACACAGTAGTTTACAAAGGAAACAAGGAGACAGGGACATTTGATACCAAATTTTATTTCAAACCAACAGTATACTTTGGAGCTGTTACAAAAGAAATCACATCGCCCAAGCTATACTTTTGAAGGATTAATCAAGTCACAAATCCTTAGATATGTTGGAATATGTAATAACAAGCAAGATGTAATGATAGCGTGTAGGAAACTCTTTGCAGCACTAGTTAGAAGAGGTTACTCGAACGTTTTTGCGAAAGATTAAAGATAAAACATTGTGTGAATTGAGGAAAAACCCGAACAAGGGATCTTCTCAAAGATGCACTACCAGGAAGTGTAAATTATGTTCGACACAAGTAGTTGTAGAGAGTGGTAAGACCATGGGGGACGTACTGAATGCCGGGAATCAAATTGAAATTCCTACCACACAAAATTGTAATTCAAGTAACGGTATTTACTGTATAGTTTGTTCAAAATGCAATAAATTATATGTGGGGGAAACTGGGCTCTCCTTCAGAAAAAGGATAAACATACATCGTTCGGCTTAAGAAGGACACAGCAGTTGCCACACACTTTAACTCCGGGAGCTGCAGGGCGACCCATCTGAGAGTGTTGTATTAAAGAATGCAGGAGACATAACTCTAAATAAGATTGGGCGACTTGACGCGGAAAGGAAGTGGCAATTAGCCCTGAAAACGTATTCTCCATTCGGCCTAAATACGGTACCTTCCCCTAAGGATTGTGGCGTCAACCCCTTTGTTATCACCTACTCTGCAACTGCGGTGGAGGCAGCTAAATTAGTGAAGACTTCCTTCAATAAAATTAAAGCGAAACATCTAAACATTCTGTAAAAACGGTGCGTAACAGCATTTAAAAGGGGACAAAATCTACGTGATCTTTTGGTGAGAAGTAGATTGGGGAAAGCCCCACTGGACAACACAACGGTTACCGGATCTGACTCAAGTCAAGATCTGACTACATTAGTAAATGCATTAGATGAGGTATAAATTATATCAATTAGTATGATTGTTTTCCTTTCTATAAATCAGGCTATACTTCTCCTCGGTCAGTGCACTAGGTTGGAAACATGGAAACGCATGCCCTTGAAGGGGTGACGAAAGTCAGACCCTTTAGGGTATGATGAGAGTACGGTTGACAGGTCGATACCGGGTTTTATGGGGAACCAGGTACTGGAACCCTTACCCGACCCACTCATGGACCCTAACTCTCACCCTGACAACAACACCAACACCAACCAACCAAACAAACAAACAAACAGCGAACCAGCCGCGATCCAAAACTTCAAGTGGGTAAAAATTAATCATATTTATTTCATATGCGACCAAACATTTGCAAATCTTGCCGCTTAAACACGCATTTCGTTTTCAATAACTGTGATTTAAAAGGATAATATAACGGGTAAAAATAAGACAATTGTGATCAGCCACCCTGCAGTCTTCAGAGGTATTCGTTCTCTCTCAAGAGTGGAGCAGAAAAACCCGCTGCAATCAGGGTATGATTGGCGGGCTAACCCTTTTACCGCCGGCGCAGCTTATATTCGGGGTTTCATTTTTTATTAGCACATCAAGTACCACATTTTAAATATGGCAAAGATAAAATGTGACATCGACCAGCAAGATTTGAAAAAGAGCTGACCTCCAATTTGTCAATTCTGAATAATTTTCACTCACTTGAAGTTGTGGATCGCGTCAGCAAGACACAACTTCAAGTGGGTGAAAATTCAAATTGAATATTTTAGCGGTTAAAGGGTTAGGGTGAGGAGAATATTTATTTGAAATCGGCATGGTACAATTTAACCATATAAACACTAGCCTGGCGCTATTCCACCGATTGTTATACCAAAATCGACAATAGCAATATTACACAGTACTTCTCATCTTTTCAGGAATTATACATTTGCCATGCTGAATATTTGTTTAATGTTACACACAGCTCATATCACATTACAAGGTTCTATTCATAAAAACAACACAATAACACATTTTTCATATGTTTCCGTAAATATTATCTATTGGTATTGATGACCATCATCTTCGTATAATGTTTCCTATAAGCTAAAAAACAAGCCACATATAAAAATGTAGGTTAGTAATTTTCTGAGATGTCAAATAGTGACTAGATTATTATTATATTAATTTTGAGTTTACTGCTGTTTTCAAAGTGCTCACATATTTTTTGAAAGCATCTGCGCAAACCATGAACCACTGCAGTTAAATCCCAGCAAATACGAGATATCGACACAATGTTGGACCAATGTTGGTCCACCGTCTACGACGCTGAACCAGCATTGGACCAAGATTGTGTCGATGGGATCATTGCTCTGGGAGTCAAATGGCTGAAGGCTTCAGTCAATAGTCTCTGATGATGCTTCCATCTGTATGGCAGGAGACGGGGGGCCGGTAGAGCACCAATGACATGGCTTGAGTCCCACCTGTCCACGCCGTTGTAGGCACTGCCTGTAGCGTGAGACGTAGATTCAGTGACCGCAGGAGAAGCCAAGCAGATGGTCGCCGTCTGAACACCCACGGCGGGTCTTTAATCCACAATAAGGCATTATCATTAAGATGGCGGCCTTGGCTTTCTAGCTTCCAGCAGGGCCTACCTGTAGCTTTCTAAATTGCTGCGCCTGCAGCCCGTAGTCTCAAGAGATGATTGTCACCGGTGGGAGATGCTGCGGCTTCCAGCGCCACCCGTGAATCGCTGACCTGCCGTTCACACACTTGGCTGTATTTTATCTACAGAGGATTATCAGAACATCATAAAAAGGTAAGTTAACCTTTTAAGCGCTGAGATTTTGTTTACATAAAAGAGTTGTTTTTTCACTTTGCAATCATCATAAATGTCTTAGTTAGCTCTTTGCGCTTCATTTGAATACCTATGTCATGCGTCTACGGCCATTATACATTTTTACGCTCTCGGTGTGGGGATCGACTTGAGACGTCAGAATGTTCCGTCTACAGACGTCAGATTCTAACGTCCAAAGTCGGTCCCCGCGCTGAAAGGGTTAACACTGTACCCGTGCTTTTATTCCGAGCTAGACACAACTATATTGTTTAGTGAGAGTTGAGAAGAATCGCCGAGTTTGTTTTTATGTGTGCCGGTTGCCATGTAATCTGAGATGAACGATTTCGTGAAAAAATGTAAAGGTTACTCTATTCAAATAATAATTTCATCTACGAAATCTGCCAAGGGCTTAGAACGGGGGTCCAATTATAATTTGGTTGGACACAATTATTTTTAAATTTAAGAGTTATACAAATCTGATTGATTCTCACAGCTAATAGAATGGAGGTTGCTGAGGTATCAACCGAGACAATATTGAGCGTCAAAATAACAAGTTTAGGACAATATTGGAAAACTTTAATTTCCGAAATAGAGATCCAGATCTTCATACCTTTGTCATACAACCCAGGAAGAGCCAGGGAGCCAGCTAAACTAAACTACCTTAATATTGAGATTATAATAACTCCCTTGTTTCCGTTAGAAAAGTTAGGATCACCTTTTCTAATGGGAATGAGAGAATATTAGGTTATTCTGAGTTTAATGATTTTTAGTCGGATGGCCCCCTGCGTTTCATTCACGGACTTTCGCTATGCATTTTTGTTTTTTTCCAATGCGTTTTAACTATGTAAGAGAAAGATGAGGTCATCATTGCTTACCAAGAAAACAGGGCGTGGATATCTTGTGAGATCTTGTGAGATCATGATTTTGTGAGATCCGGTGAGATGTTGTGAGATCTTGATCTTGCGGTATCATTTGAGATCTTGTGAGATATTGTGAGATTCGGTGGGATCTTGTGAGATTCGGTGGGACCTTGTGAGATCTTGATCTTGTGAGATGGTAGCGTGTCGTCATCAAATATTTTTCGTGTATTATAACGTAATAAGGTAATAACAACCACTATTTAGATTTACTGCTAAAAGGACACAATTGTAAAGACCGTAGATTTAAGAGATCGCCTCACTACAATACAGATACGATGAGCAGTGACAAAAGGGTCAATAGTAAAAATGTATGATCCTTCCTGGAAAATGAATGAATGGGGGCGTAGGGCACCATTGTGCACATATATAGCCTAAATTGGGCCAGGAGAACCCTTCTGAGGATTGTGAAATGAATGACATAACACTGCCCTCCAGACAAGTGATTCGAAATTCGAGGCCTGGCGGTCTGAGGTAGAGTACGCTACCTCTCACGGAGGCCATGGCCACGGAGGCTCCCCACATTTTAAATCTTTACAAGTGAGAGGAGAAGAAACATTCTTTGAAACCTGAATGCCAGAGCGGGGTTCGAACCCGTGATCTCCAATTTTCTAAACCGGCAGTTTTAACCACTGGGCCAGAGCCCCCCGCCCCTCCTGTGGTGGGTTGTGGAACAATATTCAGTTGAAAATATGAATTAAATGTACGTACCGTACATTTACTTTCGTGACATAGAAGACCGCAGGTGGCGAAAGAAGACGGGGTTGTACACATTAACGACGTGAAACTTCGTTCTTAAAGGTTGGGAATCGTCGTTTCTGACATGTACATGTAATAGCAAAGCAAAATAACGCAATATGCGTGTGCTGCTGATTGATGTCACATTTTAGCGTATTTAAAATCTGACAATTAAAGGGGTGAAAACATGTAAAAATTACCGTGCAAGCACTCAAACACCCCTCGGCTGATGCAGTGACTCTACATGCACTCTACGTGCACAAATCTGACACAACTGCTTCCAATACGTTTATGCCAATAATAGAAGATCAATGATAAAAGATGGCCGCTATATCCTCGGTTTGAATCGCATATGAAAACCGAGAATGCCAATAGACTCGCAGACCCAGAAAACCTATATTATGCCAGGTTTCATTTGCATTTTGCATTTAACTGAAAAAAAAAGGATTTAGTAAAATTGATAAAAACAAAATGGCCACCATAGCCACCATAGCCTCATTTCGGTCTCGCATAAAAACAGACAATGCTAATAGACTTACAGACCCCGAAAACCTATATATAGCAGGTTTCAAGAAAATTCTAAAAAAAAAATATTTGAAAGGTGACGGTCATTTTGATTTTCGGTGGAAAGCCTAAAATCTAATCAGGTGATCTCAATACTCATGAGTAACTTCACGTAAAAAATTGGAGAGATCCAATAATTATTTTTCACGTTATCGCGTCAACAAGAATTTTTTTGAATCTTTGACCTTGACCTTTGACCTATGGCCTTGACCTTGTGTAAAAAAAATTCTGGGAGGGGTTGAATGGTTGTATGAATTATGAATTCAATCTGTTGTACCATGTTGGTGTAGTAGCAGAAAGACTGGGTGCGGCGGCGGCGGCGGAGACGGTGGCGGAGACGCACGAAGGGGACGACAATACCCCTTCGGGCCCAACGGGCCGAGGGGTAAAAAGCGAATATAATCGTAAATGGCGGTTACAGAGTTAAAGCTGAAATTGCCGACGCAACGTCAAGCTTCAAATGACGACAATAATCATGATAATATTCTATTTTTAAAATGTGCATCTCCTAAATTGAATTAGTAGAGTAACCGATCATATACCACGATCTATAGTTTATCGGTTTCAGTGATATTGTCTCATTTTGTTGATACTATGTCTTGTTGTAAACCAATATATATACAGCCCCAGCAGCGCAAGGGTTAACATCTGACAAAGGGCCGGAGGCCCATCCCATTAAAAATACTAACCCTTTAACCGCTAAGCGCGCTCTCAACTGTAGTCGTTTTAATCTGTTTAATTATCAGGTTAAATCAAAGTTATTGGGAATTAAATGAATGCCTAAACATCACAATTTGCAACTGTTTGGTATCAAATTGAACACTTGACCTACTTCAAGCTGTGGGTGATGGTGGCGATGGTGGGGGAATGTAAAATTATATAACTTATAGTCAGTTGTGGGTCGCGGCAGCGAGACACAACTTAACCAATTTAACCCTTTCAAACCTGAATACCATTGTCATCTTCATCCACTACATGCCGCGAATTGCTGTCGCAATTCTCGACCTGTAGTGGATGAAGATGACTTAAAATAGGTGGCAAAAGAAAAAAAAGATATTAATACACAGTTACATGACAGTTTTCGTTCTAAAACCCCCAGGTTTTACGAAATTGAGTCATTTTTCAGAGATGCGAAATGATGCTTTGATGCACCAAGAGGGTTTAAAGGGTTAAATTCTATAAAATTCAGAATAATTTAACTCTCTCTCATTTTTATTAGAACAAATAAAGATTTATTTTTATTATCTTTTCGAATGGAAACGAGAGATAGCTAGGATAATCCTAATGTTAGAATTTTAGTATGGGGGGCGGGCTCCTGACTGTGAAATGCAAAAAATAAGGAGACTGAAATTGCATGATTAGCAGAATAACACTGTTGGTTAAAACTAAGATTAATAATTCAGTGGATAGGCCTGAAGCTGGGCTTCTATGATTTACACTGATGCGAAATGCTGCAGGCGGCACCCGGCAAACTTACAAAAATCATAAATGAGTGGGCGCGATTCCATGTGTCTGTCAGGCGATGCGATATGATATGCGTACGGCATCGTTGGGAAGGTGAGATGGGCTCAGCTCAGCACAAGTCACCACATCAAGCTCCAACCAACCAACAACATGAGCATTATAAGGGATGTTGCAAAGTTAAAACAAAAATTCCAAACATCCAATACAAATTTGGAAGTGGGTGGGTGGGTCCAGGGCTATTTTGGATAGAAAAAAGAAAATTAGAAAACCGGAAAAAATTTTAAAATATTTGATGATTATTGGTTTAAAAAAAAATTGGATAGGGGGTGGGTGGGTGATGTGAGCTCTACCCAATTTTTTTTTTGATGTCTGGAATTATTTTAACTTTGCAAGGCCCCTAAGTGCGAGAATACACGGGGCTAGGAATGCGGCAAAGTGAATCATTGTCCTATTGAAAAATAGTGCGTGGCGGATCATGGATTCACTGTATACTGCTGTCCACTGCCCATGTCTTACGCATGCCGATCAGTGTACGTTTGATCTAATAGCGTATTGTTGTTTAATCAGGTCCACATGAATCAATACACGTAGGCCTAATTAGTATATCTATTAGTGATATAACGTGTTCTCCACATGTGGCATGTACGCATGGTAAACATGTAATCCTAATGTGTAGGCAAAATACACGCTTGATTGGACCCCTCTCCTACTCACAGCTATTAGTCAAATGTTGGGTGAATGGTGGGCCGGCGTCGTAGACGGCGGACCAACATTGAGCCAACATTTGGTGATTTTCTCCGTTTCCAGGCTTGTTTGGTCCAGAGCTGTATCCGGTAATTAGCATAATTACACGACAAATCCAGCACATGCGAGCTTTCTGGTTGATTTATGTATAAGCATTCCTGTAATTAGATATCGGTTTGATTTTGTGCTTCAGTCATCTGCTGCATTGTTAATAATCAGATCCGGTTTCACTCATCTGTCAGATGAAATGTAACGACCTGGAAATTTCGCACCTGATGATCTACTACCTGTGTAGCAGAGGTAAACAGTCGTGAAGGCAAACTGTAGTAACTGCTTACTTGAAAATTGAGCAGTTACTATCATTTGCCTTTGCATCAAAGTTTCTAAATACTAGTATACCGTCTTTCAAACCCAAACAGCAGTATCTGCTCACGTTAAAAGTGGGCAGTTACTGTCGTTTGCCCTGCATTACATTACATTGCATTTTATTGCATTGCATTGCATTGCATTGCATTGCATTGCATTGCATTGCATTGCATTGCATTGCATTGCATTGTATATTGCATTGCATTACATTGCATTACACTGCATTGCATCGCAATACAGTGCAGTGCAGGACCTTTTGCAGAATTGCATTGCATTTTATCGTATTGCACTATATTGCATCACACTGAATTTATCACTTTGCCTTGAAGTGCGTTGCAGTGTATTTCAATGTCTATTTCAGTGCAATCCAATGTATTGCTCAACATTGCCTTACATTACATTGCATCGCATATTATTACAATACATCTTATTACATTACATTTCTTTATATCGTATTGCAATGCATTCCATTGCATTACTTCGCTTTACATTGCATACTATAAAAAGTGCATTGCCTTACCTGCTTACATTACATTTCCTTAAATTGCACTGTACTGAATTTCATTTCCTTGCATTGCTTTGTATTATATTGAATTACATTGCGTATTATTATATCATTATAATGCATTACATTACATTTCCCTCCATCGCATGGCATTGCGTTGCATTGCAATATTTTACATTACATTGCATTGTATTGCATTTCATTACATATATAGATATGCTATTTTGAATACATTTTATTGAATAGGTTGCAAACAAGCAGTAGAAACAACCAATAAAATCATTACATATTTGAATGTATTGATGTAAAACGATATTATGCTGTCTAATTATAAGTGAGATATCAACGGCATTAATTAAATTACAGCGTGTCTCTGGACAATTAATTCTTTCGGTACGGTGCTTTAGAATAATGACGTCTGTAAACATCAAATTCTGACGTCTAAACTCTATCACCGCGCAGAAAGAATTAAAAATATATAATGGCCCTACAAGACCCATACCATGGGTATTCAAATGAAGCTGAAAGAGCCAACTAAGACATTTACGATGACTTCAAATTGAAAAAAACCTTATATTTCAGCGTTGTACGGTTTGCTAACTAACAGCAACATCTTATTGAAGCTTATCTGTTAATGTTGTGAATACAGGTTTTGTAAATCCCGCGAAATTACAATACAATACTTTCGCTTTTTTCATTTGCGTTGAATTTTCTATAAAATATTGTGTACGCTACTCAGCTATTGCGTATTGGCCATATTTTGCCATTTACGTTTGATGCAAAATCACGATAATTTATCATTTTAAAATATTCGCCATTTACATAATTGTGTTATGTGAGCGTGGTCGTCATGTGTGCGAATAACCCTTGTCTTGCTAAATTGTTTATTTCTATTTTTCGTTTATGTAAAGCTAGAATTGCTAACGCAATTTTCAGCTTTAAATTATAAAAAATATTACTATTCATGAAAAATAAACATCTACAGAATTTACTGATTTGAGAATCTCTTAAAAATTATTTTATTTTATTTTAATAACATTTTATTTCGTTTAAAACTTGCTTAAAACCGTATATAGACGGGCCTAGCCTCACAAGGGTTAACCCTTTCAACCCTCACGATACATCAAAGCATCTTTTCGCATCTATGAAGAATGACCTAATTTTTGGAATGACAATTTTTGTGGAACTGTTATAATAATAACGATATATTTTTCATTTGCCACCTGCTTGAAGTCATCTTCATTCACTACAAGTCGAGAATTGCGACAGCAATTCGCGGCTTGTAGTGGATGAAGATGACAATGGTAAATTCAGGCTTGATAGGGTTAATAATCATTAAAAAGAGCGAATCAGTTACATCTTGATATTCTATGAGGCACCGATAAAACAATAACTGTTTACTTTTGAAGTCAGCAGTTACTGCTCTATATGTTTCAATCTCATATTAGAAATGTACCTGTTTGGGGAAACAGACGCTATGTTTCTCCAAACAGCCCCTGCTGCAGTAGTTGAAGATGCCGGAGGTGCAGGGATCGAATCCCACTCTGGCCTTCAAGTTTCAAAGAAACAAAATGTTTCTTCCCCGCTCACCCGTGAAGATTCAATATGGTGGGGATTCTCCGTGACCGAGAGATAGCGTGCTCGGCCTCAGACAGCCAGGGCTCTAATTTTGCATCCTGTGTATGGGGGGTAGTGTCATCTCATTGGTCTGGCCAATTTGGCCTATATGTGTACAAAGGTGGCCTAAAATCCCATTCATTTCATTTGTGTTTGTTTCTCTAAACAGCCAGAGCTCTATTGCTAATAATTATACATACAGAATCGACATGCTGAATTCTGAGCTAGCAGAGCATTGACTGACTTTATTGACTCGAATAATACAATCTGAAGCTGCAAGGAAAGGTTGTTTGTGGCACCGAATTAGACAGATTTTATTCAATTAATTTTAATTAAAAACTCGTCTTAAAAACGACTGCCAGAGACACCGATTAATTCTCACGACACGCAGTGAACAAAATTAATTGAAATTTAAAGTACATGAAGTTGAACTACACAAAAGAGCGGGGATATTTTACCAGCAGTTCAAAGGCTGTGATATATTTAAAATAGTGATAATAACGTAGTATAAAATAATTGGTAATATTGATGTAACCATGTGGTTACTTTGATCATGTCGTCATGTAAACAAGCTTGTTTACATGACAATACATTTCATTCATTCATTCATTCATTCATTCATTCATTCATTCATTCATTCATTCATTCATTCATTCATTCATTCATTCATTCATTCATTCATTTATTCATTCATTCATTCATTCATTCATTCATTCATTCATTCATTCATTCATTCATTCATTCATTTATTCATTCATTCACTCATTTATTCATTCTTTCATTCTTTTATTCATTCATTCATTCATTCATTCATTCATTCATTCATTTATTCATTCATTCATTCATTCATTCATTCATTCATTCATTCATTCATTCATTCATTCATTCATTTATTCATTCATCGATTCAACCGTTTACCCGATAAGCATTACTATAATCGCTTTTAATATGTTTTGTTCACTTTTATTGGGAATGAAATAAGTGTTTACGCATCAAGATTTGAAAATTTTTGGTCTAAATTAAACAAATACGAACAATTCTCGTTCACTTGAAGTTGTGGGTCAAGGTAGCTAGACACAACTTCAAATGGGCGGAAATTTAAATAAGGAAATGGTTAATTCAACAGGACATTTAAACTAAGGACTATTTTGGTGCTTTTTCTTACTAGAAGTTTTATATTCCGGTGCACTAAGTCAAACAACGGCAACTACTGAAAAAAGGGCAGTTGCTGTTGTTTGTCTCATTAAAACTACAGAGACTTCTGGCTACACACGATTGTAACATTTGATGCTACACGATCTTTACGAAGGCGATCGGTGCTTGGACTAATTCATCCGGGAAATTACATCTCTAAATAAGAAGTATCACACAGGAGTAATTGTGTAGAAAATGGCATAATTTCAATATCTTATCATTTTTCCATTAAACACGATAAAATGTGTATACAACTCTTGGTCTACTATGCTGTCGTGGTTTCTATTTTTTAAAAATAGAAATATTTTTCGTCGAAGGAAAAAATAATTCTAGCAGACACAAAATATTTGTATAACCTTTATACAACGTTGGCCCAACGTCGAAGACGCTGGGCCGACGTTGTATAAAGGTTACAAAAATGTTTTGTGTTTACTGGGTGACTGAGGATCTACAATGTTAACCTATAAAGCGCTGTAGTCGGATTCACATTAACAGTGGTGAATGATTTTCGACGATTTCATAGTCTTGAAATTTTACAAGCACTATTTTCTAGTGATGCGGTGACTACCCTGAAAATGTCATTGAAATATTGTACATTTTAAAAGTTAGTCTATTTAACCAAGGAGTCTAGAACAGTGTTCTAAACTCATAGCTTTAACATGTAGTAAATAAAAAATGTGGCCTTCTATAAACCCATTAACTAACTTCGTCTCAGAATGTCATTACAATCTGGTCAAATCGTCTATCTTCTGAAATACCTTCTAAAACTTCATGAATCGGACTATAAATAATAGAACCATCGCTACCGCGGGTCAAAACTACTTATATTTGTTTAATCTGTGACCAAACACTTGCAAATTTTGATGTTTGACCCTTAAGGCACTGAATTGTTTTTGTATAAACAATGGAGACCAAATGTTTTTTTCCAATTTGAAATCATCAGAAATGTCTTAGCTAGCTCTTTCCGCTTCATTTGAATACATATGTTATGTGTCTACGGCCATACCAATTTTTTTACTCTTATTGTGCGGTGATCGACTTTAGTCTATGTGACTATGTCGTCAGAATCTGACGTCTGTAGACGTCAGATTCTGACGACATAGTCACATAGTCAACCTCCGCGCTGTAAGGGTTAAACAAAAACAAAACAGCAGAGAAAAGAACAGAAACGTGTACATAAGTCTGGTGTGACTGCCAGTTTTGTGTTACACGAAATATCACTCGCGTGAATTTGATTTATGTAAGATGTTCCAGAGAAGACGTTGATGCAACGTTGGCCCAGCGTTATGGCAACGTCTCGTGAAGCCGGGTATTTTATTCTCATTGATCTGTTCTTCGCCTGTGAGAGACACATGTGCGCTTTAGCAGCAGTGTTCTGTAAAGCAAAATTTGCAGTAACTGCCCACATGAGAAATACGTAGTTACTGCCTTTAATTGCTTTTGCGTGACAGAGCAGCACTGCTTTGATCACAGACACCACACACCACGTCACAGTATACACCTACAACGATGATGTTTTCATGTTGGCACAGCGTCTGTGACGCTGGGGTAACATTAAAACAACATTGGCTCAGCGTCCGTGTCTTCCAATGGCTCTTCGGAATCCAAGTTCACTGAGGAAAATAGTGTGAGAACAGGTACACCAAATTAACAGGCTGGTCATATTAATTAGCAGTAGTCCTTTGCATTTATTTTTAATTCAAGTCTATCATTCATCCAGATAAAGGTGTCCTCTCGCAGCTAAAGGGTGTTATTTGCTACCCATTATGGCAGAACAAAAACGATATACTTATTGTTTTATGGAGGTAGTGCGCAGACTCAGCTACAACAGACCAATGGGTTGACTAAAGCATGATCAGGCTAATTACCACACTTTCTGTGCTACGTTTTGCTGATATGAGTCAAGTCGAAGTTTTTTTCTTTATTGTTTTTTTTATAGTTTTGTGTAGATTCATTCATTCATTCATTTGTACGTTCGTTTGTGCGTTCGTCAGCTCGTTTGTTCGTTTATTCATTCATTCATGCAGTCATTCATTCATCCATTCAATCTTCGTTCATTCATTTCATTTCACTTCATTTCATTTATTGGTTCATTCATTCATTTATTCATTATTTTATTCATTCATTCATTAATTCATTTATTCTTTCATTCATTTCTTCGTTTATGTATTCATTCATTCATTAATCCATTCATCCATTCATTCATTAATTAATTAATTAATTAATTCATTCATTCATTCATTCATTCATTCATTCATTCATTCATTTATTTATTTATTTATTTATTTATTTATTCTTTTTTTTTTTTTTTTTTTTTTTGTTTATAATTTATTCATTCCTTCATTTATATATTCTTCGTTAATTAATTTAAATGTGGAAATTTATTCATTCATTCATTCATTCATTCATTCATTCATTCATTCATTCATTCATTCATTCATTCATTCATCCATTCATTCATTCATTTATTCATTCATCCATTCATTCATTCATTTATTCATTCATTCATTCATTCATTTATTCATTCATTCATTTATTCATTCATTCATTCAATCGTTCATTCATTCATTCATTCATTCATTCATTCATTCATTTATTCATTCATTTATTCATTCATTCATTCATTCATTCATTCATTCATTCATTCATCTATTCATTCATTCATTCATTCATTCATTCATTCATTCATTCATTCAATCCAGACAAAAATTTGAGCCTTGTTGCTGAGGCTCCCCACAATGCTGAACCCATCATACGATAGAGCAATTTGGTTTGAATCATAGGCGAAAAGCAGTAACTGTTTACTTTTCAAGCAAGCGGTTTCTCCTGATTTCCTAATATTCATTGCAGAATATATAAACGTTGTGGTTCCTTATAATACGAAATAAAAAGTACAAATAAATCTCGTCAGTCATTATTTCTTTCGCGGCCAATCAGAAACGTGAGATGTAGGTAATCATGTCGGTGGTTGCCTGAGCGGAAGTCGTATCCCAGCAGCAGAAGCGACACCTTCTCCCAACGCCGATTTAATGCTGGGTCAGCGTCACAGACGCTGACTCAACATTAAACTTGCGTTGGGACAACATATCGTATTGCTAAGAGAGAGACCTGCGCACGCCCAATTTCCGGGAACACGTCCTGCTTTGTAAATTGATCTCACATGAATGGTATTCACCTTTGTTCCGTATCCAATTTAATTCTCATCCGTACCGCTAAACTCCCAAGGCGCTGGCTCGGAATGCGCGCGCATCCACCCGAGAAAGGGAGACTCGTTATCAAATTCAAGATTATAATTGCTGAGTCGGCGTTAAGCCAATGTTTTCCCAACTCCGCTTCATGATTGTTTTGAACAAGGATTTTTAAACTCTGGGCTTTGAATAACCACATCTTGTCCCTTAAAACGCAGGGATTCGGTTGTATAAACCATGGAGACCAACAGTATGATGATGTTTCTCTGGATGTCCCGCTGTAGTATAACAGTTTAGTGATACTGGTGAGATCTCGTGTACTATACTTCATTTGTGAGAATATATAATAAACCGCCGGGGCCGCATATATTCGGGTTTTCATTTATTATTAGCACATTAAGTACCACATTCAATTGACGAAAAATTCAATTGAAGCAATTCAGCAGGACAAGGGTTAATTGGGCTCCCGGGCTTGGGATTCCCCAGTGGCTTCTCATTACCACAGCATCAGGTTGCTGAGGCTATAGAATGGTGTCGTATCTGCTTCATACCAAAGGGGTTCGTCGACTCCAGGAACCTACCAAGTAATTATTTAACCTGCGAGAGAGAAAGAACAGATTTATGCGTAAATAAATCGGCGTGCTTGGATGGCTGACCGGTTCAGAACCGGTCTAGATCCGCGCCTGGAACTTCTTCTCATCAACAGCAGCCATCGGCTTACGCCTCGAGCTGCTGTTAAATACGCCATATTTAACAGCAGCTTACGCAGAGATGCTGTTGATTATGAAGGGCTGTTAGACATTGATGAAGCGTTGCTAAATCAACACAACCCATGACATAAATCATGTCTTAACTATTAAAACTACATTATTGTTTTCAACTAATAGGCATAAAGGCTTACAAAAAAAAGATAAAATAATTGAATCGAATATATATTCAAAATTAAGATGAACAGTACCCTAGGCCTACAATGCAAATTGTCATACGCCTAATCAATTAATGTAAACTATACCATATACCTATATATTTATATAGTGTACTTTAAGACATACCCTGCTAGTAGGTTATAGTCTTTAGGCCTATACATGCAGACCTACTGTGAGATTCTACACAGGCCAGATGTGATAATAATAGGCTATATTTAATGAATACTCTTAGATTGTAAGCATGCAGATCTAAAACTATCACAATCATTCTCCTTTTTAGTGTACATACATTAAGACTTCATGTCTGAACTCTCCCCTTTTACTACGTTCATACAGGCCATAGACTAGAAGTGGTTGTCAATTGGAATCGTATTTATTATTTTCTGAGTGATGAGTGTTTGAAACAACTTTCTATTTTTCCCAAAACGTCTACTCCATTCGATCTCAAAACGCAGAGGGGTGGATTTTTAGGCATATTTTTCAGACATTAAACTGATCAATGCTCCGCCCAGCAAACACAAAACATTCGTATAACATTTATACGATGCCAACATCACTGATCATTTGTCTAGTGGCGTGATTATTTGACACCTAACCCGGCAGGCTGACTAGAAATGGCGTGTACGTTGTATGCATGTTCTCCTAATCAGTGTAAAATTAATTAAATAATTAATTAATTAATTAATTAATTAATTATTTAATTTTTACTCATTCATTCATTCATTCATTCATTCATTCATTCATTCATTCATTCATTCATTCATTCATTCATTCATTAATTCATTCATTCATTCATTCATTCATTCACTCCTTTATTCACTCATTCATTTATTTATTAATTCACTCATTCATTCATTTATTCATTCATTCATTCCTTCCTTCATTCATTCATTCATTCATTCATTCATTCATTCATTCATTCATTCATTCATTCATTCATTCATCTCACATTCCTCTTCAACACCGCAAAAAAAATGCACGCCTGTGCTTCGTTTTACCAACGTATTTTCCTTGTTGTCTCGTCAGCTTTAATAGCGAGAATCGGCATCGATTATATGTGCTGGTGAGCTGCCTATATATACACATTAAAGAGGGAGATATACGTGGAAGATCAGCCAGCATTTTCGTATAAGCGGCAATCAAAGATCTGGATGATTTTAACAAACAAACGAGCTTGTTTGATGCAAAACGGAGCCCTGGTCAACAATCCCGATTCAGTTCCCAAAATGATCGGCACATTCATGTGCTCACTAACCTTTTGTATGCTCAAAAATGCAATAATAATATTCAGTACTGTGAACAGTTACTGTGAAATTATTTATTTATTTTAAATAACGCAGATTACGCGCCTCTGAGAGTAAAATATCAAGGAGTTAATGACACCGGATTAACTCAGCTAAACGACAAGAAACCTCCTCAATGGAAATGGATCGATGTCAGGATCTGTTCTGATGTGCGGCCGAATCAGTCGTCTATTGTGCCAGGTCCTTAATGTCACGTGTGCCAGAACGTTGGCCACATGTTGAATTAACCTTTTGATCGCTGAGTTTTGAGGGTTAAATTTTCGCTATCTCAAACTGCGTTTTTTTTAATTTGAAATTATCATAAATGGCATAGTTAGCTCTTTCTGCTTCATTTGAATACCTATTTTATGGGTCTAGGGCCACTATAAATATTAGACTCTTTCTAAGATTCTGGTCAGCGGCATTTAACCCTTTAACCGCCGGTGTCGCATACATTAGGGTTTTCATTTTTTATTAGCACATTAAGTACCGCCTTTTAAACACGTTAAAGATAAAAATGTGACATCAATCAGCAATATTTGAAAACAGTTGACCTTCATTTTGTCAAATCTGAATAATTTTCACTCTCTTAAAGTTGTGGATCGCGTCAGCGAGACACAACTTCAAGTGGCTGAAAATTCAAATTGAATAATTTGGCGGTTACAGGGTTAATCTCAATGTGTCGTGGCCAAAGCTGAACTGAGCATAATAATTATATCAAGACAGCTATTGATTCACAAATGCCGTGTTTCAGTAGTTGGATTCTAAATTTTCAAGAAAAATTAAACCTCTTGTAAAATTAGAGAGAACTTTAGGCTACCTCTTAATGACAGATATTTGTTTCAATATAATTGTATTCACTCCTATCACAGTACGTACCAGTTGCTCACTGCCAGACACTGCTCTAATTGTTAGCTTTCAAGCCAATAATCGTCACTGTCTGTGGGTTGGCGCTTCGATTACAGCCCCTCTCCGTCAACTGTCTCAGCATCGGAAAGTTTTTGCCATCTTCTTGTCGGCCCAAGTGTAGTACTCGACACCAACATTGAATGGCGGGTGTTGATCGGCAACTTACCACCAGGTGACGTAAAACACCTCATTCATTTATTAATTTATTCAATCGTTCGTTCTTCCGTTGGTTCACTGACTGACTGACTGACTGACTGACTGACTGACTCACTCACTCACTCACTCACTCACTCACTCACTCACTCACTCACTCACTCACTCACTCACTCACTCACTCACTCACTCACTCACTCAATCCCTCGCTCGCTCGCTCGCTCGCTTACTTTTTACGCATATAACAAATAGAATGACTGAAGATGAAAGAAAGAAAACAATGCCGTGAGGCTTGGCACGTCTTCAGCGTCTCGGGTCACAAATAGCAAGGCGTCGGTTTACCTTGAAGTCCACGAACGTGACACCTACAACGTTAGCAGTCGGCACAGTTATGCGATAAAAGGTTTCAACTTCAGGGAGCCGGAGTGGCTAATCGAATACGACGGCTAAACTGAGGAATACCGTAAGATCTCTGCTGTCATTCAGAGATCATTTCCGAGAAGTATGTTCTGGGTAATTAGAAAAGGGTGCATCTGTCATTTGCTGAGTAGATACACCCTTTCATATACAAGGGAGCTGCTGATGGAATACCACGCCGAAGCTAATTTCCGAGGAGCTTATCACGCGAGGCAAATGCATGATTCACACCTTTGGATATAAAAGGGTGTATCTGCCACTTTGCTAAGTAGATGCACCCTTTCATATCCAATGGATCAGTTAATTGATGCATACCGTAAGATCTAATCAAGCCCTATATACGACGATCATATCCGAGAAGCTTATTTCGCTAGGTAAATGCACGATTTACTCCTTCGGATATGAAAGGGTGTATCTTCCACTTCGTAAAGGAGCAGATACACCATTCCTTTCCAAAGGGACGAAATATATTCAGAATAATATGTAAAAAATATGTGTTATGGGGGAGAAGTGGTCTCCAGACAACAGGAATATATTTTTTTGCGATTTTCCCTATCTAAGTTTTAAATTATATAATTCCGGTAAAAGGAATGCCGCAGAGAAAATTGATTCTATTCAGTGAAATCAGGTGGAAATATTTCACAAAACGCGAAAAAAGGAGCCGCGTATGTACTCCGCATACAGTCGTGAATGTGTTTTAACGAGACACCTACATAGCTATGTTTTTTGTAACCGCATTGTCATGGCAACCGTAGCAGAATGACGTCCTTCCAATTTTTCTCGGAATTACGTAATCGATTTACGTAACAATCCCACATTATATAGGATCTGATGAGAAGGCATTCTATTTACCAATGTATCCCAGCAAGCACATGCCAATAATCCAATGTCTTCGACGTCGGACCAACATCTAAATAACGTTGCCTCGATTCCTCGTGTTTGCCGGGATGTCAGCACAAGTGGGCAGATTCGCAGGTGAAATAAACTTACAAGAGGGGTCATGCAGTCTACTTTTCAAGTAAGCTGGTATACTGCTCTAGCCAAAAGGCAGTGTCTGTTCACTTGAAAAGTAAACATATACTGTCCTTTGGTTTTGAACGTCTGTCCTGCAGAGCCAACATACAGTATATGTTTCATTGTGAAGTAAGCAGAACCTGCCTTTTGGCTGCATTTACAAAGGCAAAAGGCAGTATCTGTTCACTTGCAAAGTAAGCCGATAGGCCTACTCCATTTTGGCTTTTTTATAGCGTTGCACCGGGTCCGTTGATTATTTGTCTGCACTTAATGAGAGGAAATACATGAATAATTCGTGTCTGAGATAAAATAGCCGTGTTTGTATTGTATATTTGTGTTGTTTAGAATCAATATGTCATTTGTTTTTATTTAAAAAATATTTGATTCATGTTATGTTCATCAAAGAACAAAGTTTATTGTTCTGTTTTGCGACAGATATTTAAAAAAATTAAAAAAACATGCATGTCCTTGAAATCAATGAGCTTGGATGGAGACGTATTGAAGGAATATGATGACATTTTTGGTTTCACATGCTAAATTGACTACATAAATAACAATTAGGACACTGTTTCATTTATTCCATACATTTTTTGTTTCACATACTAAATTGACTGCATAAATAACAGTTAACCCTTTAACCGCCAAATTATTCAATTGGAATTTTTACCCACTTGAAATTGTGCCTCGCTGACGCGATCCACAACTTCAAGTGAGTGAAAATTATTCAGATTTGACAAAATGGCGGTCAACTCTTTTCAAATCTTGCTGGTTGATGTCACATTTTATCTTTAACATATTTAAAATGCGGTACTTAATGTGCTAATAAAAAATGAAACCCCGAATATATGTGGCACCGGCGGTTAAAGGGCTAAGACACTTCATGTATTCCATACACTTTGTTGTGAACAGGTGAGCGTATGTTGCTTTGAAGTATCAGAAGAAGTTGCGTGCCGCATGATCAGATAGAGGCGAAATGAATGCAATAAAACAATTCTCGTAATATTTTGATTGAATACACTTAGGTAAAGCTTGTATATGATATAGAGATATTACAAGTAGACATTGTAATAAAAAGTTATACAGGTAATATGTATGTGCCGCCACAATATAACATTTGTTATTTTAGAAATCGAACGTGTAAAATAGGAGGGAAAGTCCTGTTCCAGAATAGTATAATTTTGATTGAATACAATTAGGTATTTTGGGCATAACCTATATATTCAATGTCTAAATATCTGGTCCCTATATACTCGCGACATAGAATCAGACTAAGGATATTTCTGACTTAGCCTGCTATGTCGACATTCACGAACATAATTACTTAATATCGTAAGATAATTTAGTAAGGGTTGCATTATCTACGAGTGGTTGCGTAAATGGAGCAAGAATTTCGGCTACAACATCCTAGCTTAGGATTATTGCTAAAATATTTTTGTTAATTTCAATTACTCGAGGTGTCTCGCTACCGCGATCCACAACTTCAAGTGGTTGAAAATGACTCATAGTTGTTTAATTTAGAAGTCTTGATTTTTTAAAGTCATTTTGTTCCCAATAACAGTGGTTTAATCCGCTAATAAAACTAAAACAACTTTTGTCGTGATTACCAGGCGAAGGTTTAACCCTTTAACCGCCGGTGCCGCATATATTCGGGTTTTCATTTTTTATTAGCACATTAAGTACCACCTTTTAAACATGTTAAAGATAAAATGTGACATCAATCAGTAAGATTTGAAAACAGTTGACCTCCATTTTGTCAGATCTGAATAATTTTCACTCACTTGAAGTTGTGGATCGCGTCAGCGAGACACAACTTCAAGTGGGCGAAAATTCAGATTGAATAATTTGGCGGTTAAAGGGTAATAACTAATCATGGTGTGATGGTCATTGGTCAATGTAGTTATCCAATAGACAGAACAAATCACGAGAACTTTTTCAATTTCGATGGCGCACAAAATAACACTTATTTAGGCCAAGTTTGTGCACCCAGCTTGTTATTATACTGGGCCAGGAGGACTTCCTGAGGATGCTGAGATGGATCAGACGACTCCACACGCCAGACATGCACAGGATTCGAAATTCGAGGCCTGTCGGTCTAGGGCAAAAATGCTATCGTTTGTTCACAATAAGAAACCTCATTTATACGAGTGCACAGAGAAGAAATAATTTGTCTGTTTGAAGCCCGGATACCGGGAGCTGGGGGGGGGGGGGGGGGGTGGAGAAACCCGTCAGCTCCGTCATTTTTTTTAAAATTATATTCAATTGAGGTTGTGTATCGTTACAGCGACCCACAACTTGAAGTGGCTAAAAATTACTCGCATTTATTTAGTTCAAGACCAACAAATTGCAAATCTTGATGTTTAAGAAACAATTTCACTCCCACTATTGTTCGGCTAATAAAACATAATCTAAAACGATTAAAGTCGTGCTAAGCGTTTGAAGGGGTAATTTTGAGCCTAAATATCAGGCGGCAGCATTAACCCTTTGCCTGCTGTCGTTTTCAATCCGTTTTATTAGCCGATTAAATCACTGTTACTGGTAATGAAATGACTGTTAAAAAGCAGGATTTGCCAATTTTTAGTCTCAACTTAGACAAGTATGAGTAATTTTCAATCTCTTGAGATTGTGGATCGCGGTAGCGAACCCCAAGTGGGTAAAAATTTAAATAAATTAACTTAGCAGGATATAACTTAACCCTTGGGGTCCCGCAGTCCAGTAGAAAACGGAGTGATATATGTATCTGTAGATGAAGGCAAATGGTACAATGGCGAGGAATAAAATCTCAGGAAAAAATCTTAGAATTTTTTTAAATTTTATATCGCGCGAAATCAGAATTCGCGACATAGCTATGAATCGCGCGCTTGAAAAAATCATTAAAGGCCTACATTTAAATGTCCTCTTGTAGTGGTAGGCCTATAATTAAACATGCTTGTATAGGCCTATATAAGCACATGCATATTTATTGTCAAGATTAAATATTATTCGTCACGACAGGGAAATTGAGGGACGATATTTTTTTAAAACGGAAATGGGCAAAAATGCAAAATCCGTACATTTGAAAACATTAAAAATATCCGTAGATAATGTAGAAATCAGTAGAATAGACAAGACATTCACCCAATGTTGGTTGAGGTTGACCCAACGTCTACGATGGTGGCCCAAAGCTGAACCAACAATGAGTGAATGTATTGTTGTGAAAGCGGTGATTCTTGATCCCTAAGGATCCTGGAGTTCAGAGGGTCCTTGATCCCGGAGGGTCCTAGAGCCCGGAGGGTGCGCGTCTTCGCATACATATTTGTGGATCGCTGGAGCTCAGAGGGAGCGCGTTGCACATCTGAAAATCCCGCCTCTGGAATTTAAAGGGTGTGCGTTACATGCCTGTTAATCCCGCCTTTGGATCTCAGAGGGTGCGCGTTACATACCTGTGAATCCCGTCTTTAGGTCTGAAAGGTGAGCGCTACACACCTGTAAATCCCACTTCTGGAGTCCATAGGGTGCGTTACATACCTGTAAATCCCGCCTCTTGGGTTTAGAAGGTGAGCGTTACATACCTGTAAATCACTCCTTTAGAGCCCACAAGGTGCCCGTTACATACCTGCAAATCCTGCCTCTGGAGCTCAAAGGGTGCGCGTTACATACCTCTAAGTCCTTCCTCTTTGGCATTCAGAGGGTGAGCGTTACATACCTCTAAGTCCTCCTCTTTGGCATTCAGAGGGTGCGCGTTACATACCTCTAAATCCTCCTCTTTGGCATTCAGAGGGTGCGCGTTACATACCTCTAAGTCCCCCTCTTTGGCATTCAGAGGGTGCGCGTTACATACCTCTAAGTCCTCCTCTTTGACATTCAGAGGGTGCGCGTTACATACCTCTAAATCCTCCTCTTTGGCATTCAGAGGGTGCGCGTTACATACCTCTAAGTCCCCCTCTTTGGCATTCAGAGGGTGCGCGTTATATTCCTCTAAATCCTCCTCTTTGGCATTCAAAGGGTGCGCGTTACATTCCTCTAAATCCCCCTCTTTAGCATTCAGAGGGTGCGCGTTACATACCTCTAAGTCCTCCTCTTTGGCATTCAAAGGGTGCGCGCTACATTCATCTAAATCCCCCTCTTTAGCATTCAGAGGGTGCGCGTTACATACCTCTAAGTCCTCCTCTTTGGCATTCAAAGGGTGCGCGTTACATTCCTCCAAATCCCCCTCTTTAGCATTCGGAGGGTGCGCGTTACATACCTCTAAGTCCTCCTCTTTGGCATTCAAAGGGTGCGCGTTACATTCCTCTAAATCCCCCTCTTTAGCATTCAGAGGGTGCGCGTTACATACCTCTAAGTCCTCCTCTTTGGCATTCAAAGGGTGCGCGTTACATTCCTCTAAATCCCCCTCTTTAGCATTCAGAGGGTGCGCGTTACATACCTCTAAGTCCTCCTCTTTGGCATTCAAAGGGTGCTCGTTACATTCCTCTAAATCCACCTCTTTAGCATTCGGAGGGTGCGCGTTACATACCTCTAAGTCCTCCTCTTTGGCATTCAAAGGGTGCGCGTTACATTCCTCTAAATCCCCCTCTTTAGCATTCAGAGGGTGCGCGTTACATACCTCTAAGTCCCCCTCTTTAGCATTCAGAGGGTGCGCGTTACATACCTCTAAGTCCTCCTCTTTCGCATTCAGAGGGTGCGCGTTACATACCTCTAAGTCCTCCTCTTTGGCATTCAAAGGGTGCGCGTTACATTCCTCTAAATCCCCCTCTTTAGCATTCGGAGGGTGCGCGTTACATACATCTAAGTCCTCCTCTTTGGCATTCAAAGGGTGCGCGTTACATTCATCTAAATCCCCCTCTTTAGCATTCAGAGGGTGCGCGTTACATACCTCTAAGTCCTCCTCTTTGGCATTCAAAGGGTGCGCGTTACATTCCTCTAAATCCCCCTCTTTAGCATTCGGAGGGTGCGCGTTACATACCTCTAAGTCCTCCTCTTTGGCATTCAAAGGGTGCGCGTTACATTCCTCTAAATCCCCCTCTTTAGCATTCAGAGGGTGCGCGTTACATACCTCTAAGTCCTCCTCTTTGGCATTCAAAGGGTGCGCGTTACATTCCTCTAAACCCCCCTCTTTAGCATTCAGAGGGTGCGCGTTACATACCTCTAAGTCCTCCTCTTTGGCATTCAAAGGGTGCGCGTTACATTCCTCTAAATCCACCTCTTTAGCATTCGGAGGGTGCGCGTTACATACCTCTCAGTCCTCCTCTTTGGCATTCAAAGGGTGCGCGTTACATTCCTCTAAATCCCCCTCTTTAGCATTCAGAGGGTGCGCGTTACATACCTCTAAGTCCCCCTCTTTAGCATTCAGAGGGTGCGCGTTACATACCTCTAAGTCCTCCTCTTTCGCATTCAGAGGGTGCGCGTTTCATACCTCTAAGTCCTCCTCTTTGGCATTCAAAGGATGCGCGTTACATTCCTCTAAATCCCCCTCTTTAGCATTCGGAGGGTGCGCGTTACATACATCCAAGTCCTCCTCTTTGGCATTCAAAGGGTGCGCGTTACATTCCTCTAAATCCCCCTCTTTAGCATTCAGAGGGTGCGCGTTACATACCTCTAAGTCCCCCTCTTTAGCATTCAGAGGGTGCGCGTTACATACCTCTAAGTCCCCCTCTTTGGCATTCAGAGGGTGCGCGTTACATACCTCTAAGTCCCCCTCTTTAGCATTCACAGGGTGCGCGTTACATTCCTCTAAATCCCCCTCTTTAGCATTCAGAGGGTGCGCGTTACATACCTCTAAGTCCCCCTCTTTAGCATTCAGAGGGTGCGCGTTACATACCTCTAAGTCTCCCTCTTTAGCATTCAGAGGGTGCGCGTTACATACCTCTAAGTCCTCCCCTTTGGCATTCAGAGGGTGCGCGCTACATACCTCTAAGTCCCCCTCTTTAGCATTCACAGGGTGCGCGTTACATACCTCTAAGTCCCCCTCTTTAGCATTCAGAGGGTGCGCGTTACATACCTTTAAGTCCCCCTCTTTGGCATTCAGAGGGTGCGCGTTACATACCTCTAAGTCCTCCTCTTTGGCATTCAGAGGGTACGCGTTACATTCCTCTAAATCCCCCTCTTTAGCATTCAGAGGGTGAGCGCTACATACCTCTAAGTGCTCCTCTTTGGCATTCAGAGGGTAGCGTTGCATTCCTCTAAATCCCCCTCTTTAGCATTCAGAGGCTTTGGCATTCAAAGGGTGCGCGTTACATACCTCTAAGTCCTCCTCTTTGACATTCAAAGGGTGCGCGTTACATACCTCTAAGTCCTCCTCTTTGGCATTCAGAGGTGCGCGTTACATACCTCTAAGTCCTCCTCTTTGGCATTCAAAGGGTGCGCGTTACATTCATCTAAATCCCCCTCTTTAGCATTCAGAGGGTGCGCGTTACATACCTCTAAGTCCTCCTCTTTGGCATTCAAAGTGTGCGCGTTACATTCCTCTAATTCCCCCTCTTTAGCATTCGGAGGGTGCGCGTTACATACCTCTAAGCCCTCCTCTTTGGCATTCAAAGGGTGCGCGTTACATTCCTCTAAATCCCCCTCTTTAGCATTCAGAGGGTGCGCGTTACATACCTCTAAGTCCTCCTCTTTGGCATTCAAAGGGTGCGCGTTACATTCCTCTAAATCCCCCTCTTTAGCATTCAGAGGGTGCGCGTTACATACCTCTAAGTCCTCCTCTTTGGCATTCAAAGGGTGCGCGTTACATTCCTCTAAATCCCCCTCTTTAGCATTCGGAGGGTGCGCGTTACATACCTCTAAGTCCTCCTCTTTGGCATTCAAAGGGTGCGCGTTACATTCCTCTAAATCCCCCCTCTTTAGAATTCAGAGGGTGCGCGTTACATACCTCTAAGTCCTCCTCTTTGGCATTCAAAGGGTGCGCGTTACATTCCTCTAAATCCCCCTCTTTAGCATTCAGAGGGTGCGCGTTACATACCTCTAAGTCCCCCTCTTTGGCATTCAGAGGGTGCGCGTTACATACCTCTAAGTCCCCCTCTTTAGCATTCAGAGGGTGCGCGTTACATACCTCTAAGTCCCCCTCTTTAGCATTCAGAGGGTGCGCGTTACATACCTCTAAGTCCTCCTCTTTGGCATTCAGAGGGTGCGCGTTACATACCTCTAAGTCCTCCTCTTTGGCATTCAAAGGGTGCGCGTTACATTCCTCTAAATCCCCCTCTTTAGCATTCGGAGGGTGCGCGTTACATACCTCTAAGTCCTCCTCTTTGGCATTCAAACGGTGCGCGTTACATTCCTCTAAATCCCCCTCTATAGCATTCAGAGGGTGCGCGTTACATACCTCTAAGTCCCCCTCTTTAGCATTCAGAGGGTGCGCGTTACATACCTCTAAGTCCCCCTCTTTGGCATTCAGAGGGTGCGCGTTACATACCTCTAAGTCCCCCTCTTTAGCATTCACAGGGTGCGCGTTACATACCTCTAAGTCCCCCTCTTTAGCATTCACAGGGTGCGCGTTACATACCTCTAAGTCCCCCTCTTTAGCATTCAGAGGGTGCACGTTACATACCTCCAAGTCTCCCTCTTTAGCATTCAGAGGGTGCGCGTTACATACCTCTAAGTCCTCCTCTTTGGCATTCAGAGGGCTCGCGCTACATACCTCTAAGTCCCCCTCTTTAGCATTCACAAGGTGCGCGTTACATACCTCTAAGTCCCCCTCTTTAGCATTCAGAGGGTGCGCGTTACATACCTTTAAGTCCCCCTCTTTGGCATTCAGAGGGTGCGCGTTACATACCTCTAAGTCCTCCTCTTTGGCATTCAGAGGGTACGCGTTACATTCCTCTAAATCCCCCTCTTTAGCATTCAGAGGGTGAGCGCTACATACCTCTAAGTCCTCCTCTTTGGCATTCAGAGGGTACGCGTTAAATTCCTCTAAATCCCCCTCTTTAGCATTCAGAGGCTTTGGCATTCAAAGGGTGCGCGTTACATACCTCTAAGTCCTCCTCTTTGACATTCAAAGGGTGCGCGTTACATACCTCTAAGTCCTCCTCTTTGGCATTCAGAGGGTGCGCGTTACATACCTCTAAGTCCTCCTCTTTGGCATTCAGAGGGTGCGCGTTACATTTCTCTAAATCCCCCTCTTTGGCATTCAAAGGGTGCGCGTTACAGTCCTCTAAATCCCCCTCTTTGGCATTCAAAGGGTGCGCGTTATATTCCTCTAAGTCCCCCTCTTTAGCATTCAGAGGGTGCGCGTTACATACCTCTAAGTCCTCCTCTTTGGCATTCAGAGGGTGCGCGTTACATACCTCTAAGTCCTCCTCTTTGGCATTCAGAGGGTGCGCGTTACATTCCTCTAAATCCCCCTCTTTAGCATTCAGAGGGTGCGCGTTACAGTCCTCTAAATCCCCCTCTTTGGCATTCAAAGGGTGCGCGTTATATTCCTCTAAGTCCCCCTCTTTAGCATTCAGAGGGTGCGCGTTACATACCTCTAAGTCCTCCTCTTTGGCATTCAGAGGGTGCGCGTTATATTCCTCTAAATCCCCCTCTTTAGCATTCAGAGGGTGCGCGTTACATACCTCTAAGTCCTCCTCTTTGGCATTCAGAGGGTACGCGTTACATTCCTCTAAATCCCCCTCTTTAGCATTCAGAGGGTGAGCGTTACATACCTCTAAGTCCTCCTCTTTGGCATTTAAAGGGTGCGCGTTACATTCCTCTAAGTCCCCCTCTTTAGCATTCAGAGGGTGCGCGTTACATTCCTCTAAATCCCCCTCTTTAGCATTCAGAGGGTGAGCTTTACATACCTCTAAGTCCTCCTCTTTGGCATTCAGAGGGTGCGCGTTACATACCTCTAAGTCCTCCTCTTTGACATTCAGAGGGTGCGCGTTACATACCTCTAAATCCTCCTCTTTGGCATTCAGAGGGTGCGCGTTACATACCTCTAAGTCCTCCTCTTTGACATTCAAAGGGTGCGCGTTACATACCTCTAAGTCCTCCTCTTTGGCATTCAGAGGGTGCGCGTTGCATTCCTCTAAATCCCCCTCTTTAGCATTCAGAGGCTTTGGCATTCAAAGGGTGCGCGTTACATACCTCTAAGTCCTCCTCTTTGACATTCAAAGGGTGCGCGTTACATTCCTCTAAATCCACCTCTTTAGCATTCGGAGGGTGCGCGTTACATACCTCTCAGTCCTCCTCTTTGGCATTCAAAGGGTGCGCGTTACATTCCTCTAAATCCCCCTCTTTAGCATTCAGAGGGTGCGCGTTACATACCTCTAAGTCCCCCTCTTTAGCATTCAGAGGGTGCGCGTTACATACCTCTAAGTCCTCCTCTTTCGCATTCAGAGGGTGCGCGTTACATACCTCTAAGTCCTCCTCTTTGGCATTCAAAGGGTGCGCGTTACATTCCTCTAAATCCCCCTCTTTAGCATTCGGAGGGTGCGCGTTACATACATCCAAGTCCTCCTCTTTAGCATTCAAAGGGTGCGCGTTACATTCCTCTAAATCCCCCTCTTTAGCATTCAGAGGGTGCGCGTTACATACCTCTAAGTCCCCCTCTTTAGCATTCAGAGGGTGCGCGTTACATACCTCTAAGTCCCCCTCTTTGGCATTCAGAGGGTGCGCGTTACATACCTCTAAGTCCCCCTCTTTAGCATTCACAGGGTGCGCGTTACATTCCTCTAAATCCCCCTCTTTAGCATTCAGAGGGTGCGCGTTACATACCTCTAAGTCCCCCTCTTTAGCATTCAGAGGGTGCGCGTTACATACCTCTAAGTCTCCCTCTTTAGCATTCAGAGGGTGCGCGTTACATACCTCTAAGTCCTCCCCTTTGGCATTCAGAGGGTGCGCGCTACATACCTCTAAGTCCCCCTCTTTAGCATTCACAGGGTGCGCGTTACATACCTCTAAGTCCCCCTCTTTAGCATTCAGAGGGTGCGCGTTACATACCTTTATGTCCCCCTCTTTGGCATTCAGAGGGTGCGCGTTACATACCTCTAAGTCCTCCTCTTTGGCATTCAGAGGGTACGCGTTACATTCCTCTAAATCCCCCTCTTTAGCATTCAGAGGGTGAGCGCTACATACCTCTAAGTGCTCCTCTTTGGCATTCAGAGGGTAGCGTTGCATTCCTCTAAATCCCCCTCTTTAGCATTCAGAGGCTTTGGCATTCAAAGGGTGCGCGTTACATACCTCTAAGTCCTCCTCTTTGACATTCAAAGGGTGCGCGTTACATACCTCTAAGTCCTCCTCTTTGGCATTCAGAGGGTGCGCGTTACATACCTCTAAGTCCTCCTCTTTGGCATTCAAAGGGTGCGCGTTACATTCATCTAAATCCCCCTCTTTAGCATTCAGAGGGTGCGCGTTACATACCTCTAAGTCCTCCTCTTTGGCATTCAAAGTGTGCGCGTTACATTCCTCTAATTCCCCCTCTTTAGCATTCGGAGGGTGCGCGTTACATACCTCTAAGCCCTCCTCTTTGGCATTCAAAGGGTGCGCGTTACATTCCTCTAAATCCCCCTCTTTAGCATTCAGAGGGTGCGCGTTACATACCTCTAAGTCCTCCTCTTTGGCATTCAAAGGGTGCGCGTTACATTCCTCTAAATCCCCCTCTTTAGCATTCAGAGGGTGCGCGTTACATACCTCTAAGTCCTCCTCTTTGGCATTCAAAGGGTGCGCGTTACATTCCTCTAAATCCCCCTCTTTAGCATTCGGAGGGTGCGCGTTACATACCTCTAAGTCCTCCTCTTTGGCATTCAAAGGGTGCGCGTTACATTCCTCTAAATCCCCCCTCTTTAGAATTCAGAGGGTGCGCGTTACATACCTCTAAGTCCTCCTCTTTGGCATTCAAAGGGTGCGCGTTACATTCCTCTAAATCCCCCTCTTTAGCATTCAGAGGGTGCGCGTTACATACCTCTAAGTCCCCCTCTTTGGCATTCAGAGGGTGCGCGTTACATACCTCTAAGTCCCCCTCTTTAGCATTCAGAGGGTGCGCGTTACATACCTCTAAGTCCCCCTCTTTAGCATTCAGAGGGTGCGCGTTACATACCTCTAAGTCCTCCTCTTTGGCATTCAGAGGGTGCGCGTTACATACCTCTAAGTCCTCCTCTTTGGCATTCAAAGGGTGCGCGTTACATTCCTCTAAATCCCCCTCTTTAGCATTCGGAGGGTGCGCGTTACATACCTCTAAGTCCTCCTCTTTGGCATTCAAACGGTGCGCGTTACATTCCTCTAAATCCCCCTCTATAGCATTCAGAGGGTGCGCGTTACATACCTCTAAGTCCCCCTCTTTAGCATTCAGAGGGTGCGCGTTACATACCTCTAAGTCCCCCTCTTTGGCATTCAGAGGGTGCGCGTTACATACCTCTAAGTCCCCCTCTTTAGCATTCACAGGGTGCGCGTTACATACCTCTAAGTCCCCCTCTTTAGCATTCACAGGGTGCGCGTTACATACCTCTAAGTCCCCCTCTTTAGCATTCAGAGGGTGCACGTTACATACCTCCAAGTCTCCCTCTTTAGCATTCAGAGGGTGCGCGTTACATACCTCTAAGTCCTCCTCTTTGGCATTCAGAGGGCTCGCGCTACATACCTCTAAGTCCCCCTCTTTAGCATTCACAAGGTGCGCGTTACATACCTCTAAGTCCCCCTCTTTAGCATTCAGAGGGTGCGCGTTACATACCTTTAAGTCCCCCTCTTTGGCATTCAGAGGGTGCGCGTTACATACCTCTAAGTCCTCCTCTTTGGCATTCAGAGGGTACGCGTTACATTCCTCTAAATCCCCCTCTTTAGCATTCAGAGGGTGAGCGCTACATACCTCTAAGTCCTCCTCTTTGGCATTCAGAGGGTACGCGTTAAATTCCTCTAAATCCCCCTCTTTAGCATTCAGAGGCTTTGGCATTCAAAGGGTGCGCGTTACATACCTCTAAGTCCTCCTCTTTGACATTCAAAGGGTGCGCGTTACATACCTCTAAGTCCTCCTCTTTGGCATTCAGAGGGTGCGCGTTACATACCTCTAAGTCCTCCTCTTTGGCATTCAGAGGGTGCGCGTTACATTTCTCTAAATCCCCCTCTTTGGCATTCAAAGGGTGCGCGTTACAGTCCTCTAAATCCCCCTCTTTGGCATTCAAAGGGTGCGCGTTATATTCCTCTAAGTCCCCCTCTTTAGCATTCAGAGGGTGCGCGTTACATACCTCTAAGTCCTCCTCTTTGGCATTCAGAGGGTGCGCGTTACATACCTCTAAGTCCTCCTCTTTGGCATTCAGAGGGTGCGCGTTACATTCCTCTAAATCCCCCTCTTTAGCATTCAGAGGGTGCGCGTTACAGTCCTCTAAATCCCCCTCTTTGGCATTCAAAGGGTGCGCGTTATATTCCTCTAAGTCCCCCTCTTTAGCATTCAGAGGGTGCGCGTTGCATACCTCTAAGTCCTCCTCTTTGGCATTCAGAGGGTGCGCGTTATATTCCTCTAAATCCCCCTCTTTAGCATTCAGAGGGTGCGCGTTACATACCTCTAAGTCCTCCTCTTTGGCATTCAGAGGGTACGCGTTACATTCCTCTAAATCCCCCTCTTTAGCATTCAGAGGGTGCGCGTTATATTCCTCTAAGTCCTCCTCTTTGGCATTCAGAGGGTGCGCGTTACATACCTCTAAGTCCTCCTCTTTGACATTCAGAGGGTGCGCGTTACATACCTCTAAATCCTCCTCTTTGGCATTCAGAGGGTGCGCGTTACATTCCTCTAAGTCCTCCTCTTTGGCACTCAGAGGGTGCGCGTTACATTCCTCTAAATCCTCCTCTTTAGCATTCAGAGGGTGCGCGTTACATACCTCTAAGTCCTCCTCTTTGGCATTCAGAGGGTGCGCGTTACATTCCTCTAAATCCCCCTCTTTAGCATTCAGAGGGTGAGCGTTACATTCCTCTAAATCCCCCTCTTTAGCATTCAGAGGGTGCGCGTTACATACCTCTAAGTCCCCCTCTTTAGCATTCAGAGGGTGCGCGTTACATACCTCTAAGTCCTCCTCTTTGGCATTCAGAGGGTGCGCGTTACATTCCTCTAAGTCCTCTTTGGCATTCAGAGGGTGCGCGTTACATTCCTCTAAATCCCCCTATTTGGCATTCAAAGGGTGCGCGTTATATTCCTCTAAATCCCCCTCTTTAGCATTCAGAGGGTGCGCGTTACATACCTCTAAGTCCTCCGCTTTGGCATTCAAAGGGTGCGCGTTACACACCTCTAAGTCCCCCTCTTTGGCATTCAGAGGGTGCGCGTCACATTCCTCTAAATCCCCCTCTTTGGCATTCAAAGGGTGCGCGTTATATTCCTCTAAATCCCCCTCTTTAGCATTCAGAAGGTGCGCGTTACATACCTCTAAGTCCTCCTCTTTGACATTCAAAGGGTGCGCGTTACATACCTCTAAGTCCTCCTCTTTGGCATTCAGAGGGTGCGCGTTACATACCTCTAAGTCCTCCTCTTTGTCATTCAAAGGGTGCGCGTTATATTCCTCTAAATCCCCCTCTTTGACATTCAAAGGGTGCGCGTTACATACCTCTAAGTCCTCCTCTTTGGCATTCAGAGGGTGCGCGTTACATACCTCTAAGTCCTCCTCTTTGTCATTCAAAGGGTGCGCGTTATTTTCCTCTAAATCCCCCTCTTTGACATTCAAAGGGTGCGCGTTACATACCTCTAAGTCCTCCTCTTTGGCATTCAGAGGGTGCGCGTTACATACCTCTAAGTCCTCCTCTTTGACATTCAGAAGGTGCGCGTCACATACCTCTAAGTGCCCCTCTTTGGCATTCAGATGGTGCGCGTTACATACCTCTAAGTCCTCCTCTTTGGCAATCAAAGGGTACGCGTTACATTCCTCTAAATCCCCCTCTTTGGCATTCAGAGGGTGCGCGTTACATACCTCTAAGTCCTCCTCTTTGGCATTCAGAGGGTGCGCGTTACATACCTCTAAGTCCTCCTCTTTGGCATTCAGAGGATGCGCGTTACATTCCTCTAAGTCCTCCTCTTTGACATTCAGAAGGTGCGCGTCACATACCTCTAAGTGCCCCTCTTTGGCATTCAGAGGGTGCGCGATACATACCATCTAAATCCCCCTCTTTGGCATTCAGAGGGTGCGCTTTACACACCTGTATATCCCGTCTTTGAAGCTCTCAAGGTGCGCGTTATACATACCTGTAAATATTTATGTGCAGCGCATAGAAATGACAATATGTTGCGCTATATAAGGACACCAATAATAATAATAATAATAATAATATCCCGCCTGTGAAGCTCAGATGGTGCCCCTTACATACCTGAGGATTCTGCCGGGATCGATATGAGCCTGATAAGGATCCTCTCAAATCCCGGCGAATGAATCTCGTTACCCATGTGATGGTTCAATGTTGGTCCAGCGTCGCAGACGGTGGACCAACATTGAACCATCACATGGTAACACGCCCGCTTACATAAAGTCACCGCTGACGGCGGTCTGGATCAAACGAGTCCAAGACGAGTCCGCAGCAGTGTACCCAGCTGTCCTCATTAACCCTTTAAAGGCTGAAGTAGTTTGAGAACTACCATGGATAGGATACAAGGACTAAGATTATACTCTTTCCGCTTCATTTGAATACCTATATTTTGAGTCCACGGTCATTAAAAATATTTTATTCTTTCAGCGCAGTGAACTGACCTCAGACGTCAGATTCTGACTTTTCTAGACATCTGATTTTGACTTCTAAAGTCGATTCCGGCACCGAAAGGGTTAAACTGATTTGAGCGAAGAGCCTTACCTTAGCATGAATATTACATTAGGCCAGAGTGAAGCCCTAGCCTCTTTGCGTTGTGGAGTAGCTCCACTTCACATTGAGACTGGACGATATTCACAGTTATCTGTCGACGAAAAAAACTGTCTAATTTGTGTTTCAGGATCAATAGAAATTGAAAAGAATTTCCCGATGTCATGTAATTTTTATGCAGATTTACGAAATGAACGGTTCCTCAAAGCTTAGTCCAGTCACGATATGTTTTCAGAATGGTTTATGGACGATCGTTTAAATTACTTAATGTCAAATATAGTGTGTCATACAAAAAAAAAGCCTGTCAATGGATGCTCCAGAGAAGGGAGCATAAATTATTCACATAAAATATTGGTGTAATGTTATCATAAAGATGGTCATACACAGAAAAATATAGTGTACATGTACACAGAAAAATAGTGTGTACATGACACAGAGACAAATAGTGTACATGTACACAGGAAAAATAGTGTACATGTACAGAGAGAGCTATAGTGTACATGTACAGAGAGAAATATAGTGCACAAATGTACGCTAAGAAATATAGTGGACATGTACACAGAGAAATATAGTGCACACATGTACGCAGAGAAATCTAGTGTACATGTACACGGATAAATGTAACGTACATGTACAGAGAGGAATATAGTGCACATGTCTCGCTGACGCGATCCACCACTTTAAGTGAGTGAGAATTATTCAGATTTGACAAAACGGAGGTTACCTAATTTCATTTCTTGTTGATTGATGTTACGTTCTATCTTAACATGTTTAAAGGATGGTACTTAATGTCGTAATAAAACAAATGAAAAACCAAATATATTCGGGACCGGCGATTAAAGGATTGACTAAAAATAAACATAATTATTATAAAATTAGATCATACGCCAATTTACGAATAATTTATAAACTTTTAGTACGCTTCATGAGCTTTTTTTGTAGGATAATCAAATAAATGTTGAATTTTCATCTGGAAGTAGAGATCTTTCTATTTATAAAGATCTCCGTGTTTAACAACTCAAGTATTCTGAATAATTAGTAAACATCCTTAGAGATACACGAATGGTTAAATGGCTAATGCCATAACTCTGATTTTTGTGTGATTTGAAAAAAAACTTGCCGTTTACTTTATCTGAACTTCCTATATTTCAGATGAACATCTATTTCAAATCATTGCATTTATCATGTGTTAATCCGTCGTTATTTTCGTCTGCCTGTCTACATGTACCTAGAAAAGGAAACAAACGGTCGATCTGCTCGCTCTATTTGTTATCACTTTAGATTAAAAGCGAATGCGTCGTTTTTGTTTGATCCATATATTTACCGCCATCATTTCCTCAAAAATGTAAATCTACCGACGTCTCTCAATTGATCTAAGTCTGAAATTACCATTGTCGTCTTCATCCACTACAAGCCGCGAATTGCTGCCGCAATTCTCGACTTGTAGTGGATGAAGATGACTTGATGTGCTTTAAAAAATAGAGAAAATTGTCATGTATTGGTAAACCAGTTTCATGGAAATTCTCGTTCTAAAACCCTTTGTTATAGGAAAATTAAGTCTGTATTCAGGGATGTTAAATGATGCTTTAATGCATCGTGGGGGCTTAAAGGGTTAAACGCACACGGTCTCTGAGGCACGTTTTCCCGTGGTATATAAGTGCGACAGGATCTTGTAGAACTTCACTCTAAACACACTCGAGAGTAGTCGCATTTGAAAGAATAGCACTCGAGAGAGGGATCAGTTAGTTTGAGGACGCGTTCTGACCATGGCTAATATCTGGTCTTCCATTGATGTGAAATTAATGGTAAGTTTTTGTGTCGAGTTTCAATAACATAATCAGCGTGCATCCTTTGGCCCAATATCGAATATCCACCCCCATGTCCTGCGAACACAAACAATGTTCAGATTCAAATGACGAAAAAATATTTTTAATTTAGAAAAGGGACATTTCCCAAATTTAATTATTCCATCGACTGAGCATCAACCACAAAATATTAAACCATTAAAAGGCTAAGATATTGTTATGCATACCCCAAGAGACCAAGTGTTTTCTTTCAATTTGAAAGCATCAAAAATGTTTTAGTTATCTCTTTACGCTACATTTGAATGGCTATGTTATGGCTCTACGGCCATTAT
>OZ024913.1:28664077-28726577 GCA_964017125.1 Flabesymbios commensalis | reverse complement strand
GGCAACATCACATTAGCCGTTTAAATGAAGTGTTCACTGAATATATATTGCATGTGTATTCCTATGGTGTATGGGAAATACATATGACATAATTCTAAATTTATATTAAAAGTAGGAGAATATGTCTCAAAATTACAAAAATGGCCAGACCACACAGACGTCCAATGTCAAAATGGCCAGACTGCTATGAGTTAAAGCATCAAAATTTGACAAAAAAATTAATTCGCTATTATTAGCCCATATCATGCATATTGCCCATTTTATCAACTTGTACAAAGCCGACATGCGCTTCATTTTGTGCAGATGGGTCACAAATGTGTTTTTCCATTTGAAATGATCAATGTCTTAGTCAGCTCTTTCCGCTTCATTTGATTACCTATGTTATGGGTCTACGGCCATTATAAATATTTTACTTTTCCAGCGCGGGGATCGACTTTAGACGTCAGATTCTGATGTCTATAAACGACAGATTCTGACGTCTAAAGTCGGTCTCCGCGCTGAAAGGGTTATTTATCAACACTTTCCGGATAGTTTCAAGTATTGACCATTTGGTATGTTACAGGTTGTGAAATATTAGAGAAATACGCTGACCAAGTGGTGTTTTAATGTTGTGCCACCGTCTGCGTCGCTGGGACAACACTTAACCCTTTAACCGCCAAATTATTCAATCGGAATTTTCACCCACTTGAAGTTGTGACGCACGAGCCGTTAACCCAATGATGGCTTAATGTTGCCCGACGCTGGCCAAAAATTTACCCAAAATTGTACATATCAGACGAAAACCAATGTTGGTTCAATGTTGGCCCATCGTCTGTGACGCTGGCTCAACATCAATCACTTCAGCGCGGGGATCGACTTTAGACGTCAGAATCTGACGTCTGTAGACGTCAGATTCTGGCGTCTAAAGTCGATCCCCGCGCTGAAAGAGTAAACTATTTCTAATGGCGGACACATATATAATATAACATATTCAAATGCAGCGGAAAGAGCTGACTAAGACATTTATGATGATTTAAAATAAAAAATTACCTACGATATTTCAGCCCTTTAAATAGCAAAGCACCAACGCGAGCGCGATTAGGCACGCGACGTGCGACGCGACGACAGACGCGACAATCGCGTGACTGTCCACACACCAACGCGACGACCGACGACAGACGTCCAACGCAACATATGAGGCGCGACGGCCGGCGCGATGCGCGACGAAGTCAAGATGTAACAGTTTTGAAAAAGATCGCGTTGCCTATCGTGCTCGCGTATGTCATCGCGCTGGTATGTTGTGCCGATGATGAAATAGAAAAACTGACGCGACGTCGTGCGCCGCGCGTGTTTTACTTGTTTCATTGGGTTACCGTATCGTGTTCGCTGTGTGCCGCGCGAATAATGATGACGTCATGGTCATCATCAATCCCACCTGTGGATCTCTAGATGGACAAATCGATCATCCGTATTAACCCTCAAAGCACTTATATACAAACTATGGTGAACAAAGTTTTTTTCAATTTGAAATCAGCATAAATGTCTTAGCTAGTTCTTTCCGGTTCATTTGAATACCAATGTTATGGGTCTACGGCCATTATAAATGGTTAATTATTCTGTCAGTGCGGGTATGAACTTCGGACGTCAGAATCTGACGTCTGTAGTCTAAAGCTGGCCCCGCGTTGAAAGGGTTAACGTGTTTATAAGGCGAGCGTATATAGGTCCAGGTTTCCGGCTAATTTAGCTGAGCTAAAACTGTCATAAGAAGCCACGTCACCATGATCACCCAGTCAACAGGACGAGATTAACCGATGTTGTTCTAACCCTTTAACCGCCAAATTATTCAATTTAAATTTTCACCCACTTGAAGTTGTGTCTCGCTGACGCGATCCACAACTTCAAGTGAGTGAAAATTATGCAGATTTGACAAAATGGAGGTCAACTCTTTTCAAATCTTGCTGTTTGATATCACATTTTATCATTAACATGTCTAAAAAGTGGTACTTAATGCGCTGATACAAAATAAAAACCCGTACATATTCGGCACCGGCGGTTAAAGGGTTAATATTGGTCCACCGTCTACGACGCTGGCCAAGCAATAAATAAACACTGGGTCAACGACTACTGTTTGCTGAGGCAATACTGATCTGCAAAGCCACAAGGCAGTATCTGCTTACTTGTAAAGTAAGCCTTTTGGCTTTGCACCACAGCCACACAGTGAGAATTAAATTTAGCTAACACTTTTATAGAGGTAAATATTTCATCTCGACATTCTTAGCCTACCATAGTTATTTATGTTGACCATCTCAGGCATCTGCCTATTTAGCTGGGGTTTTTGAACTTATATTCTGAATCTGTATTACATTGTGAAATTGTGATGCTATATTAAATAAGAATAACTACATATTCTCATTAGATAGTTAATTCGTGCTAAACTGTGCTGAGTTTAGCTCGAGTCGAAGTAACAATGTATGTGAGCCTTTTGGTCACGCATAGATAAGTGTATATTGAAATTCCTTTCTCTTTCATCTCATTCTCTGCCCCAACCGATGTTTGAATTATTTGAATTATTACACCCATGGTGTTCCATGGAATTTGATTTAGTAATTATTAATAAGACGGAAACCCTCCCAGTAAAACGAGGCGTTAACCCTTCAACCTTCAACCTTCTAATTTCCATTTTCACTCACTTCAGGTTTTGTCTCGCTGACGTGATTCACAACTTCAAGTGAGTGCAAATTATTCAGATTTGACAAAATGGAGGTAAACTATTTTGATATTATGCAGATTGAAAAATGTTGTAACAATCAAGGACAACTTTCCTCGCAACAAGAGACCTACATAATTCTATCTCTATATAAATACATAGAGCGACGCACGCCTTAAAAAGGTCAAACAGTGATCAAAATGCGGCCACAAGAGTAATTGCATGCATCCCACGCCATGAACACATCTCTGAAATACGGATGCAGCTTCACTGGCTACCGACACAGCAGAGAGTTTCATACAAGAAATTGCTGCTGACATGAGCTACTGGTGCTGCATAAACCAAACCGAACCCTGCGATCGGCTAATCAACCTATTTTTACACAACCGTATTCATTCATTTGGAAATTGATATACCTTCAACTAATTATGTAAAAAAAAGTCTCCCCCCCCCTACTGCAAATCGAATGACGTGCCCCCCCCCCTTCCCCTAAATAAACCACTCTGTTACTTATCTATTGGCTTCAGCTATCATTTGTCGCCTGGCAACCCCGCGTGGAAACATCAATTCAGATAATGCGTGCTTTGTTGACGGACCAAACATCATTAACACTCAGGACGGCACTCTAAGCTTCACCACAACCATTACAGTTACATATCAAAATCTGATTATATCAGTGTGTGTGATGTGCTAGTAATTAGTGACAGCGGCACAGGAAACAGGCTTCAGGTATTATATTACCTGTATGTAGCCACCAGCGAACTGCCCAGTGTTGTATCAATGTTGTGGATGGATGGATGGATGGATGGATGGATGGATGGATAAATGGATGGGTGGATGAATTGATAGACGGGTGGATGGATGAATGGATGGGTAGATGGATGGATGGGTGGGTGGATAGAGGGAGGGATGGAAGGATGGAAGGATTAGTCCATGGGCCAGATAGGGTTACCGTGCACCCCCCCCCCCCAGGACAGTCTGAGACCAAGTTTTTATGCTCCTTGGACCTCCCCCGATATCAAAAGTCGATGCTATCAAAAAAAGGGATGGACTACCTGTTTCGGGCTATTTTCAAAATGGCCGCCAGCAAAATCTGGAAATCACGTTTTGTGCCATAACTTGAGTTCTAAGGCAGTTAGGGTCACAACATTGGTGTCTATACATATGTTTTTGGGGGCGCGGAAATCAATTATGGCAATAAATAATGTTTCTGTCTTTTTTTATTTATAAAATTAATTATAATTTATAAACAGCTATTCAAACGTATTTTTCGTGCATTTTCGGTCCTTTTTTGTGTTAGTCCATGGGCCACATAGGGTTACTGTGCACCCTCCACCCATAAAAGTCTGAGAAAATTTTTTTTTGCTCACTAGACCTCCCCCAATATCAAAAGTCGATGCCATCAAATAAAAGTTGGATGGATTACGTTTAGCTAATCAGTAGTTGATGATATGTTTAGTCTATTTCCTATGGTGGTGTCAACGCGTTTCATATTCTGGTGGAACAACGACTTTACCACTGCTATTTTTATTCCACTCCTAATGTCACTTCTATAAGAATGTGTTGAAATGGCATATATTATGTTGAAAACTCTGTTTTTCAATGTTTGTTAGATAAACTGGTGAAATGAGTGTGCAATACATAAGAATGATTGTCAATAACCAAACCGAGTTAACGACACTTGCTAATATGTTAGTGAGTCATAGTCTGGTGCAACGAGGCTTTAAATCACCATTTTATATCAATTCAAATGTCACCATGATTACAAGTTGTTGTGGTGCCAAATATTTTGCTAAAACCTGTCTTTATCTGTTTTACCTTTGCGTTTTTTTTCATCTGGTTAAATGTGTTTAAAATAACTAGCCAGATGATTGTTAGAGACTATTTAAGTGCTGGACAATAATCAAACTCTGCTATAGGCACTTGCACATTTAAAATGATATTTTCCCCTTGAAATTAAAAGGGTGTATCTGCCGTTTTAAGTTGGCGATATGATCTTGTGTGAAAGTATTGGTTTTTTTTCAATAAAGGGAATATTCAACTCAGCGGCTGGTCAGATCTAATATGGATGAAGATTACATGTACTTCTAATCGGTTCATGAAACAGTCACCACTTTGTTATTTTAATATTTTCGACACTAAGTTTTTCTCATTTATCATGCTAGTCATAAGCAACACTAAATTTTTATTTAAATCTTTCAACACTGTAATGCGCATTATTCACGGAATAAAATAACACTACACTTTTTATTTAAAGCTTAGTTTTTTTCTGTGTTCGCATTAAAATACACAAAAATGAACAAAAATACTCGACAAATACGTTTATTTGACTGTTTATAAATTATCTACAAGTCAGAATTATTTTTTATTGGGATAATTGGATTCCTCATCGCTAAAAACATATGTATAGACACCAAGTTTGTGACTCTAACTGCCTTAGAACTCAAGTTATAGCACAAAACATGATTTCCAAATTTCAATGGCGGCCATTTGGAAATGGCCTAAAACAGGTAGTCCATCCGACTTTTACTTTGGTGGCATCGACTTTTGATATCGGGGGAGGTCTAATGAGCAAACAAAAAACTTGGTCTCAGATTTTCATGGGTGGAGGGTGCACAGTAAGCCTCGTTGACCCATGGACTAGCACAAAACATGATCGAAAATGCACGAAAAATACGTTTGAATAGCTGTTTATAATTTTTCCACAAGACAGAAACATATTTTATTGCCATAATTGAATTCCACGCCCCCAAAAACATATATTTAGACACTAATTTTGTGACTCTAACTACCTTAGAATACAATTATTTATAGCACAAAACGTGATTTCCAAATTTCAATGGCGGCCATTTTGAAATGGCCTAAAACAGGTAGTCCATCCCAGCTTTTTTTATGGCATCAACTTTTAATATCGGGGCAGGTCCAAGGAGCAAAACAAACTCGGTCTCAAACTGTCTTGGGGAGGGGGGGTGCACGGTAACCCTATCTGGCCCATGGACTAGATGGATGAATGAATGAATGAATGAATGAATGAATGAATGAATGAATCAATCAATCAATCAATCGATCAATCAATCAATCAATCAATCAATCAATCAATCAATCAATCAATCAATCAATCAATCAATCAATCAATCAATCAATCAATCAATCAATCAATCAATCAATCAATCAATCAATCAATCAATCAATCAATCAATCAATCAATCAATCAATCAATCAATCAATTTCGTTTTAGGCCATCTGTGTGTACGTATAGGCCAAACTGGGCCAGGAGAAGCGAATAAGAAAGCATTCCCAAAGTAAATACGAAGCATTCGCCCGCCCCTGTTGTTCCAGCGTCATATACGCTGGCCCAACATTAAAACAACTAATAACCGAAATTGTTTTAATGCTGCTCAACCGTCTTTGTCGCTGGCCAAACATTAAAACAACTAATAACCTCAAGGTAATGCCTCGTGTTTGCTGGGCTAGATGATGTCACATTTGTCGCCATGGCAACCTAAGGTAGGTGCTGATAACTTATTAGGCAATAGCTTTATCTCCAGTGGTGCTTGTAGTAGTGTATATCAGTAATCGATGATGATTCGAATATCACAAACAAAAGAAAACAAAACATAACGAAACAAAAACGTGTTTAATATATTAGGTTATAACCCTTTAACCACTAAAAACTACTATATTCGTTTTTAATCTGTTTCGCTAGGCATAAAATTCACTGTTATTGTGAATGAAAATTTTATGTGTGTTTAAACACCAGTATTTAGACTCAAATTAAATAAATATGAGTAATTGCACCCACTTGCAGTTGCGGTTTGCCGTAGCGAGACACAATTCTCAAGTGGGGGGGGGGGGGATTAAATTATACAACGTGGCGCGCAAATGGCTAATTTATAATGTAAAATGACTGCAGTGATTGGCTGATCTCGTCATTCGATTTGTCGTGGGTAGAATACTAGACTTGGTCAAAACATGACAATGCAAATTCTGTACTCGAGAATCATAGGTGATACTCAGACATCGGCATCTAAGGGTGGTATCTGCCACTTCAAATACATGTGGTATCAAATACATGAATTTAACTGATTTAAGGATAACAATAATGAAATAATGAAAACTTTTTGAAAAAATGTTGAAGACATGTCTTTACCGTTTTTGCTCAAATATTTTGAAAATGGCCCATATCTATATATATATACGGCACGACAAGGGTCCGGTATGACAAGGGTCCGGTATAAGGTCCTAGTAGGACAAGAGTCAGGTATATATACGGTCCTAGTAGGACAAGGTTTCAATTATATATACGATCATAGCAGAACTATTTTTGTGTAAACCATGGAGACCAAACATTTGTTTAACTCTTTAAGCTTTAAAGCATAATTTTACATCCCTGAAAAGAGACCTAATTTTCCCACAACTGCGTTTTTAGAATGAAAACTTCCATGAAACTCTTTTACCAATTCATGGCAATTTTCTTTAATTTTTCACCCACATCAAATCATCTTCACCCACTACAAGTCGAGAATTGCGACAGCAATTCGCGGCTTGTAGTGGATGAAGATGACAATGTAAAGTCAGGCTTGAAAGGGTTAATTTGAAATCATCTTAAATATCTTAGTCAGCTTTTTCCGCTTCATTTGAATACCTGTGCTATGTGTCTACGGTCATTATAATTTGTTTAATTCTTTCAGTTCAGGGATCGACTCAAGGCAGATCCTGACGTTTAAAGACGGTCTCCGCGCTGAAAGGATTAAAAAAACAGGTTATTCACAATGAGTTTCTCAGTATTTCACTGTTGTGTATACATACACCCACAAAGTATAAGATGACCCAGACTTGACCCATTTTCTTGTTGTCGTCGGTAAAACTATTTGAAGATTTTGGTGTTACACGGTGGACAGAAAAATATACTGAGAATATAATTTTCACCCACTTGAAGTTGTGTCTCGCTGACGCGATCCACAACTTCAAGTGAGTGAAAGCAGAATTATCAACTCTTTGATAGCTCGTGAAATTAGAACATACGACGCCGTTATCAGGTTATAAACACACACATATGGTAAATCAATATTAAATCTATTTGTAATGAAAGGAGAAAACGGAGCTTTGCGAAACTGCAACAAGTTTTTTTCGAAAATTATACAACGTGGCGCGCAAATGGCTAATTTATAATGTAAAATGACTGCAGTGATTGGCTGATCTCGTCATTCGATTGGTCGTGGGTAGAATACTAGACTTGGTCAAAACATGACAATGCAAATTCTGTACTCGAGAATCATAGGTGATACTCAGACATCGGCATCAAAGGGTGGTATCTGCCACTTCAAATACATGTGGTATCAAATACATGAATTTAACTGATTTAAGGATAACAATAATGAAATAATGAAAACTTTTTGGAAAAATGTTGAAGACATGTCTTTACCGTTTTTGCTCAAATATTTTGAAAATGGCCCATATCTAAATATATATACGGCACGACAAGGGTCTGGTATGACAAGGGTCCGGTATAAGGTCCTAGTAGGACAAGAGTCAGGTATATATACGGTCCTAGTAGGACAAGGTTTCAATTATATATACGATCATAGCAGAACTATTTTTGTGTAAACCATGGAGACCAAAGATTTGTTCAATTTGAAATCATCTTAAATATCTAAGTTAGCTTTTTCCGCTTCATTTGAATACCTGTGTTATGTGTCTACGGTCATTATAATTTGTTTAATTCTTTCAGTTCAGGAATCGACTTAACCTTTTCACTACCATACATGACGGAAATTTCCGTCGTCATTCGTCAATGAACGTAACCATAAAATGACACAAATTTTCGTCAAATATATACTACATTTATGTATTTTTCGTCATTTGAAGCTGGAAATTGCGTTAGCAATTCCAGCTTCAAATGACGAAAAATAGAACTCCTACACCAGTATATCTGGATCCTGGCATGCACCCCGGCCTGGAAGTCAAAGGGTTAAGGCAGATCCTGACGTTTAAAGACGGTCTCCGCGCTGAAAGGGTTAAAAAAACAGGTTATTCACGATGAGTTTCTCAGTATTTCACGGTTGCATATACATACACCCACAAAGTATAAAATGACCCAGACTTGACCCATTTTCTTGTTGTCGTCGGTAAAACTATTTAAAGATTTCAGTGTTACACGGTGGACAGAAAAATATACTGAGAATATAATTTTCACCCACTTGAAGTTGTGTCTCGCTGACGCGATCCACAACTTCAAGCGCGTGAAAGCAGAATTATCGACTCTTTGACGCCGTTATCAGGTTATAAATACACAAATATGTTAAATCAATATCAAATCTATTTGTAATGAAAGGAGAAAACGGAGCTTTGCGAAACTGCAACAAGTTTTTTTTCGAAAATTTGTGGAAATGGCACAAACAGACAAAGACAGAGTTGCCGTAGATTATGCGAAATAAAAAAATGAGGAAAAGCAAATAACAAAATTAAACTAACATTGATTTAACGTTTTGACATGCAAATAAGAGCGTTCTCGCAATGAAAGTGTGACGTTGTTAATTGGACAGGGCATTACGGCAGATGACAACAATGGCGTCAATTTTTCCCACTGACTGCCCACTTGTAATACACAGCAGGCATTGGGCCAATGCTGGCCCAACACTGGCTCAGTTTCCCGTGTCTACATGGGTAACAGGACCTCCCGCTGTTTTATCCACTAATGACATTAGTGGGCTGTTTGATGACAGGTATAGTGTTCCACAAAGCCAAAAGACAGTAACTGCTAATTTGAAAAGTAAGCAGTTACTGCCTTTAAGTATGCGCAACGGTTATTGTTTGCGGGAGTGCAGGATCTGTTCACTGACGAGCAAGGGGGGGGGGATGTTAAAGCCTGTTGCTGTCAGGGAAGCTGTAAAACAAACGCAAATTGGGCGGTAGTGTTCCCGCGGAAAACAATGGACGTGTAATATTTAGCCATAATGACTGATTGTACCGCGTGGTCTTTGCCTAGAACTAGTACGACACCGTGGGGGAAGGAGTGCACATCTGCCGCCCTCAACAGCTCTATATACGGATCAGAGCGTACATTTTAAAGTTATTAACAGAGTGTGGCTGTTAAGATAATAGGGACATATTGAAATAAGGTCATGGATTGATAAGATAGGGATATATTGAAATGAGGTCATGGATGGACAATTCAGTGAACAACGTCTATAAAATACTTGACGGCGAAGATGGAAAAGGTGTAAATAATATATTACGTGCATTTCGTCACATAGTGACATTCACACTCTCTCTATTAAGAGTTTTAGAAGAGAGACGTTCAAAGACGAACAAAAACACGAGGAAGATGAAACCAGCGTATATTAACAAATGAGAGCATCTTATAAGGATACACATTCCCATACACTGATACAGGCGTATATAATATATTATGGACATTTCGTCACTTACAGACATTCGTCGCGCATTTAAAATATGCAACATACACTCCAGTATTTTATTATGCGGTACAATTGGTACAGTGCTCCAGTATTAGCCTATTTTGAAATCATATATCATGTATATCGTCTAGTGTTTTTATTGTGGATTTCATTAAAACGAAGTTTGTGCTAATCCCCCCCCTCCCTGACTAGCCCCTGAAATACACCATGGGTGGCAACTCTACAAAAGTGACCAAAATAAAGGTAAGTGCAAGAATAATGCCCAATAGACAGAAAAATATGATAGTGCGGGAAATAAAAAAATTCCATGTCCGCTTTGATAGCGTGTGAAATGAGAATGGAGCGTGCTCTTGGAAAATTTCACTTTATAATACTTTTTTGTATAACCATTTGAAATGACCGTATTAATAAATAAATGTACATTTAAAATCACTATTGAGTATTATAGGCCTGTTTGTCACTAAAGGGAGAATGACATTGCGAAATTGTCAAAAAATATTTTCAGAAAATATCAGATTTTTTACGTCAGCTCGTAGATTTTACAAGACGAAAACAACATGGACAACCTAGCTGGCACAAGATTTCAGAGACAATATCTACCTTGCAATTTCTGGTTTATTTCTGATTCCAACCTGCTTATTTCATAAATTTTGGGCAATATATTTCATTAAAAAACAGGACGAATGCTATGCGGGGACAAAAGGCCGTAAGCCTACTTGTCTGCACGTCGTCATTTTTCCACTGTATAATGTGTATGGAGGGCTTAACAATAACATATTTCCCGACCAAACACACTATGGCTGTTATTATCAATCTATAAGTCAAATAAGCATGATAATGCGTACTAGCTATGGTCACTTTCTTCGAGTATAGGTAGCGCACAAAAAGAAGAGTGTGCAAACGTAGTACACTGTGTACATATATGATTTGATTGACAGACCTAGATGACAGGGTTCAAAATGGCCATCTATGCCCTGAGACAAAATACACATGTGCGAATGTCCCATGTGTTTATGTCATGTGTATATTGATACATGATATTGAGTACAAGCTATATTATTGTGATCAAACTAAAAAATGTACATGTAGATAAAAACATTTTTTTTTAAATATACTAGTGGGATCTAGTGACAAAGTGTACGATAATCTCTTAGCTTCAAAATGGGCATGATGCTGTATGCTCCCCAGGAAGTTAAAATGGTGCATGAAGAAGGGGTCCAGTGACCAAGGGTGATGCACGTGAAGCGCACAGAGCATTAATGTATTTGCACTATTTTAGTACTCATAGTTATTATGTTTAGGCAAACAGCAGTAAGTACTTACTTGAAATGTAAGCAGTTACTGCTGTTCGCCTATACACGACAGAGTTTGTGTGATGATAGCTTCAAAATAATCAATGAGTCCCTCTATTATTAAAGAATTGTCACTTAAGAGGTGGCATATGCTTCTCTTAAATTCACTTCAAGATATTTTTTGTTATTTCTGCTGACCGTTTTAAGCCTGAATTTACTATTGAGATCTTCACCCCCCCCCCCCCCCCACAAACAGCGAGTTCCTGTCGTAATTCTGAAATTGTAGTGGATGAAGACGAGCTGTAGTAGATGAGGGATTAATAAAACACATGCCATGACATTGTATTGTTGTTTGCTGAAGAATAGTAAAGAATTCAGTCAGTTTGCAAAAATGCAAAATGATGCATCCAGAGGGTTTAAAAGGTTAAACAAACACCTTAATCTAGTAGCAGACCTATTGTAAAAGTTTGCAATTCTTCTGTTGTGCGCAGATAATGCAGCAGGGGCTGACCAGCGATGATCCTTCCCCAGAATGCCCCAACAGCCCGGACGAGGATGACGTGGTCAAGAGGAAGGATGAGCTGGTCCTGGAGAACGGGGATTACCTGAGTAGTCGGGAGCCCTCGCTACGGGAACCTATGGATTACCTGAGTAGCAGGGAGCCCTCGCTGCGGGAGCCCGAGGATGATGTTAGTTCTGAGATTATCCGGGTGGAGGAGAATGACGCCGCTGAGCAGAGACCCGCGAGGAGACTGGGGACGTTCAGAAGAGTGGTCACTACTATACAGGTGGGTGTGTTTAATATGATAAAACTGGCACAATAATGTAAAGACAAACAGCAGTAGCTTTTCAAGGGAACAGTTATTGTTGTTTGCCTTTGCACGACAAAGATTGAGGAGGTGGGGACATTCAAGCGAGTGGTCACAACCATACACCATACAGATGGGTGAGTCATCTTCATCTATCCAGTTGTCTGCTACCGGCAGACTCCTGGATATCAGCATAATTATGTGCTATGAGAATATGAGCCCCCTCCTCCCTGGCCAGCTCAGACAACCCAGACAAGGTGGCCTGAGTGTGACCTTCTAAATTGCAAAATTTGTACCAGTGACATCATAATGAATATTCATGCTGCTCGCACCCCTCCTTTTTGTACAGCTTTCCCACACACCTGTTGTCAAGGTCAGACCAGTGGTCTGACTGTCAGACCTAGTGTGGCAAAATGGATGAGTCTAGCATACAGAAATGTGTTCTTGTATATTGGAATTGAATCCATCAGCCTTCTGAATAGAGTATCTGGGGGAGGGGGATTCGCCGCTCCAGCTTGCTCTTAAACCACAGACTGTTGTATCTAAGACAGAAACATCACTCGAGGACTGTACTAAATAAAATATCAATATGTAAATATAGAAATGACATATAAGGTTATGGTAATTGATGGATACAATTTAACGGATATGGGGGATAATAGAGATAGATTTAAAAGAATACTAAAGTTATTGGAATTCAATTCGATATATGGGAATAGTCTGCACTCTATATTTTTGCAGTTCCCAAATTCCACAAAAAACTCTAGGCAGTCGGTCTCATGTTGGAGGATATATGAACACAGTATTATATTGAAAACACAAAGTTTCCCGTGTATAAGGTCTAGATTCAGTAGCAAATACCAGACTACAGACATTAAGATGCTGACAGTAACGAAATAGGTCAGACCACCAACGTTACGTAGATATTATAAAGTCTTTTTGTTAAAAAGTTTAACAACAGTCATCAGAAACATTACTCAAGGACTGTACTAAATAAAATATAAATATGTAAATATAGAAATGACATATTAGGTTATGGTTAGCCTGGGGTAAAATATGATACGTCTACAAAATGCCTATAGTAAGGTCGTCAGCAGCTGTTAAGCCCGCCTACAATCTATAATTTCTATCGGTAATGTCGGGCCAATGTTGGTGAAGATATCTAGGCTTTTAATTGTTTATGGATGATATTCTGGCCACCTACTATTCTAGATAATTGACTCTAATATTCATTTATTTATATTATTTTAAGCCGCATACCAGGCTGTGTCTAAGGGTAATGTTGGGCCAATGTTGAACGAATGTTGATGAAGATAACTAAGCGTATTATTGTTCCTTAATTATTATTCTGGCCACCTACAATTCTTCGCATTATGACACTGATGCTAATCTATTTATATCATTTAGAAAATTATGCAATAGTTTTTAAAGAAATGGTGACTTATTGGTTTAGTCCAACGGAGATTGTTGATCGAGTATCTATTGTTGATTTGCAGCTAGTTTCCTAATCCGTTCCAATCTTGCGTCCTTGCTTCCATCGGTTGTTAATAGTTACACATTTTAAAATGCTATATACCTTAAGCCGTGATGTGTTAATGATGTGTTGAAATTTTGCTGTCTAATTATGGTAGAAATAGATGATTTTATTTCTTGTCTTAAAACGTATTGAAAGTGACGACCTCTTCTCAATGTATCTTCGAGTTCTACAATAATGAACCTGATATTTTAAAATAATGACCATTGCGTAATGGATCGGATCAATAGCGTGTTTGCATGGGAATGTCAAAGAATTGACAATACATTGGCCCTTACAACGCTAAATTAATGTTGTATAAATCATGGAGGCCAAACGGTTTATGTCATTTTCAAATCACCATAAATGTCTAAGTTAGCTCTTTCTGATTCATTTGAATACCTATTTTATGGGTCTACGGCCATTAAAAATAGTTCTACTCTCACAGTATGTGGATCGACTTTAGACGTCAGAATCTGACGTCGATAGACGTCAGATTCTGACGTCTAAAGTCGATCCCCGCGCTGTAAGGGTTGAATTGTCATATCTCACAAGGCTAAAAAGTCGTGCAATTCGGAACCCTGAGGGTTTGGTTACAGTAGTGCTAATCATGCTAATGGTAGCAGCAGTAGTAATTGTACCAGTACACAATATACCATTTTAGGATAGTAGAAAATTTGCACAAGTCCAAGATGGCAGACAAAAAACAAAATGGCTGATATCTCAGAAACTGTGCGTCTGAGGCTAAAATGAACTTACATCGTAAAAAATATTTGTAGACCTAGCCCTGGCGATACTGACGTATTGTATACACATGACATTCATTCAACTAGTATTTCACCTGAATGGATCGACGTGTCAGTGGTTGCCGTGGTAACGGATCCCTTCACGTTGGCTGCGCGCGCAGCCTGAACGGATGTTGACTGTACACACACAAGACCCACGTGTGCAACTGCAGTGCAAAGGCCAACAGCAGTAACTGCTTACGTTTCAAGTAAATATTTACTACTGTTTGGTCATTGCGTGGCAGCTTACATTCAATCAAAGAGTTAAACCCCTACAACGCTGAAATATGTGTGTATCAACCATTTTGAAATTACCATGCATGTCTTAGTTAGCGCTTTCTGCTTTTTTTGAATACCTATGTTATGGATTTACGACCATTATGATTATTTTTCATATTTTTCATAATGAGTGCGGTGATCACCTTTAGGCGTCAGAATCTGACGTCTATGGACGTAGATTCTGACGCCTAATGTCGGTGCCCTCAAAGGAAACCTCTTTAATTTTTCAAGAAATTAATATATATTTGTATTTATTTTAAGAATAGTTAAAGGCATTACAACGCTAAGATGCGGGTATAAACCAATTAAACTACCATACATGTCTTAGTTAGCGCGTTCCCTGAAATCACCACGCTGATTACAGATATGGAGGCAAATGGGGTACATAGAGTGGTCTATAGCTTTAAATCTATAGACCACTCTATGTATGTTTCTGGTTTTCATGGTTTTAGTTGCTGATATTATGGAATTCGTCAAAATATCAATGCTGACATTTTTGAAAAATGAGGTAAATTAGGGGATTCCGTTACGCTAGAATCCATGAATTATGTTGATCTGTTGATGGATGACAACAATTATTGTGGAAAGAAAGATGAATATTCAATTATGAGAAAATCCATCTGAAGTGTGTTAATTTACACGATCCCCTTATTCGTTAGCGATGGTCAATGACTTATTATGATTGCGCCAAAATCATTTGCATCATTCCCATTACATAACATATACAATCTATGTCACACTCATTAATGTGATGATGATGTGAAATTGTTGCCTGATTTTAATTGATTAGGGGGGAATCAAAGTGACAAGAGTCGTTGGTTTGACACGTTTTCCCATGTTGCATCACAGGTGATAATTACATAATTGCGCGTCAGACTTACACCAGTTCAGAGCGCCGCTAGGGGTCTGGTTTTCTCCGCAGGAGTCTGGCATTCGTCACCCTGCGCGGACAACCTGTGTCGCTTGTAACCATGGCAATGAGTCCGACATCCGGTCGGACGCTCGCGGCGCCGGTATGAAGCAGGTGAGATATGAGAAATGGCAAACAGCAGTAACTGCTCAAGTAAGCAGTTACTGTTGTTTGCCTTTGCACTGACCTGCCTTCCCATGCAAATATAAAGGACGATAACTGCTAACTTGTAAAGGTGGCAGTTAGCCTTATTTGATTTGCACTTCTGTATCTTAGCCCCTGACTGTCACGAGTACGGCGTAAATGAAACAGCAGTAACTGTGTACTTGACAAGGATGCATTTACCACAATTTGACGTTGAACTGCGGTATCTGTTATATCACGTATGACAGTCACAGATACAGAGCAAATACAAAAATTAGTAACTACTTACTTCAAACCCCAGCAGTTACCACTATTTGTCTCTTGGATAAAAATGTGTATTCTGATCTATCAAAAGGCAGCAACTGCTGACTTGAAAAACGACATTGGCCCAACATTAAAACAAGATTGGTTCAATATAATTACGTTTGATGGGGTGAAGGGGAAGGCAGCTAGCTTGTGATCAACACCAATATCCCAGTAAACACAAAACACTGTATAACATTTGTACAGCGCTGGCCCATCATCTTCGATGCTTGTCCAACGTTGTATAAATGTTATACAAATGTTTTGTGTTTACTGGGATGGTATCTCAGCAAACACAAATATTTGTATAACATTTATCCAACGTCGGCCCGACGTCTTCGACGTTGGTCCAACGTTGTATAAATGTTATACAAATGTTTTGTGTTTGCTGGGATCTTTATTGTGTTATCCTGCATTGTGCGAAAATAAACAGCTGTAACTTCTTATTTGAACAAGACGCAGTTACAGCTGTTTGGCTCTGCACTGCTGTAGTGTATACTATCTGTCACTTCCCGAATGACAGTCACATCTACAAGGCAAAGTCAAACAGCAGTAACTGCTTCATTGAAAAGTAAGCAGTTACAGCTGTTTGATTTTGCACTCCCGAAAAACTGTCAGAGATACGTGCCGTCCTATTTAACCACGGGCAGTCAGGCGCACTGACAGGTGCGTTTAGGACGCCGCGGCTGCTGCAGCTGACCAAATCTGGGAGCATCCTCCATCCACCCACCTGTAGTAATGGGAACACTCGGTTATTGAGGGACAAAGATGACAGGGAAGGACAACGCACTTTGGACGCAGTACTCTCTACTTCGCTCAGAGTCGTGTCGTTTGAAAACAGACCCGACTCGGGAAGTGTTCCTGGTGCCAAGATGCTAGGCCTTTGGTCAGGGAGCGGTCAAGCTTGATCTGGATCAAGCGTATCAAGTGGTCACTCACCCTCGACCCCGCCATGGCGGCGGCCCACGCGACCCGGATCACCCAGGTATGTCCAGATAACCTTATCATATAGTATTTTGAGCGTTAACATGGTTAACCTTTCAAACGAGGACCTCTTTTTATATTAAACATGGAGACCAAATGTTTTGTGAATTTGAGGCCATCATAAATGTCTTAGTTGGCTCTTTGCGCTTCATTTAATACAGATGTTATGGGTCTACGGTCAATATAAATTTTAAATTCTTTCAGCGTGGGGATCGTCTTTATACGTCTGAGTCTGACGTCTACAGACGTCAGATTTCGACGTATAAAGACGGCCCTCGCGCTGAAAGGGTTAACCCCCAGAGCAAGTACGTCCAGATAAAAAAAACCTTACTTATATATTATTATGGATGTTAACCCTTATGACGCGAGAAGGGGACGTGACGCATTGGGAGAGCATTGTGTATATTCCAAACATCATATTGTCACCCGATCTGGCAAAATTAATCGTAAGTCGCAGCTTGACAAACGGTGTTAGGTCCCCTAAAGTCAAAATGACTTTGATATGTCTAATTTTTACATGCGTTTTCATTTTAATAAGATTATTTCAAATATACGAACGGTGTGGCATAGAAATATATGTACATGATGGAAAAACATTTTTTAAGTCTGTCATTACACTTTCTATTCACACTTGACTCAGTGATATTTGTTTGTATTTATTTTTTTGCCATGGTAACAGTCGCTACTAATGACTAGTAAATATTCATGCAATGTAAAAATTTTCATTAACAAAACACCAGGCATATACCACTTATACTGCTAAAGTTCACAGAATTTTTAAATCATACGTTCATTATTGAAAAATTGTGGTCTTTTGTTTTTTAAATTTTAATCCAATTGTGTGGGGTTTTTTCGTAAAATGTACATATTGCACTCTCGAACTACAAAGGCCATTTTCTCAAAAACATTCAATTTTATAATGTGTAATACTCCACATTTGCGCCTTACGAGTCATTTTGCCAGATATAGTCACAATTGTTAATTTAGGCTATGTGTAGGTGGGGTCAGGTGGTTGCCAACATTGTTTTGTAGATTTTAGTCACGTGATTAGAGTTTTGGTTTTAAAAGCATTTTTGCAATACATTGAATTTCAGATGATAGTCATTTTAAAGAAAATGTTATCAACTATACTGATTGTTTCGTTAAACAAATTATGCAAAACAGGGGAAATCTTAATTTAAAAAGTGTTGTGTGTACAATCATTGTAAACACTGCTTTCATTATTAATTATTTTGATAATATAAATACAATGCACTATTATTATAAATAGCTGGAAAGTTATGTTTTGTCAGAATTAAATTGATCTTTGTTGGCTAAAAACTATTCTGGTAAATAAAAAAATATTATTTAAACATATGTCAGAGGAACAATATTAACCGGTCGTTTTTAATTCATGTTGACCTTAACTTTTACCCCAACAATGTAAATATACCGACGATCTATGAAATAGTGCCAGAAATTGACTTGGCATGCAGAAAACCCTCGAAACCACATGTCACACATTAAATTCGACGAGACAGCTAAAAAGTTATATGTACAAGATATGTGTAGCGACGTTATTGGGTTTTTCGTTTTGTGTACTTCCTGCAAAAAAATGAGTTATGTTTCTGAATATTATGTAGAGATGATTTCCATCGGCCAACCTTTTACAACATGCAGGCCATGTCTGAGTTCAGGAAAAAATAGAGATTTAGGTCAATTAAAAAATATAACAATAATAGCTGGCGGTCATCTTGAAAGTTTATTTTACTCTGTCTGACGTTATTGATAATGTTACAGATGGATTTCAGGACCCATGATTCTGTGTGGCTTAGAAGCCAATATATCATATATAATAATCTTACACGGCGGCCGTTTTGAAATTCAAGATGGCGGATATATATAGCGGAGAACCTTTTGTTCTTTGATTAACCTTCAAAAACCTGTTTCAATTCTGTGAAAGGCTATACTTAGAAAATGTGTGTTCTTTATTGCGAAAGGTCCTATATTTAGAAACAGTGTCTTCCTTAATGGACGCCGAGGATCTTTAATAATTTTTTGTCAAGAGTGTAACCAGGTATTTACTGTATCTTCTTCTAGAATTGAAACGAAGTGGTCAATTTAGCTTATTGAAATTTTCATGGTGTCGCTCGCGGTAACTTAAAATACACACGCCATTCATACATGTTTTTCAAATGCGAAACTTAACTTTCTGCGTTTTCTTAGCTTTATTCCCCTCAAAGTTATCAGTAACTGTACATTAAAACATGTTAAGGGTGTGCTTGACATCCTGATGTACACAATTCTATCTACAATTGCATATTTGTACAAATACATTTGTGTATGTAAAACCTAATAAATAAATAAATGAAAATAATTAATGTGAGCTTTGTTGCTAATTAAAAGGTGGGTGATAGAGGGCCGTTGTTCAATGCCAAAAACCAGTAACCACTCACTTTTCAAACGAGCAGTTACTTCTATTTGATAGGGCATTGTAGGGTGTCTGTCAATCAGTGCACTTCATTTTTGACATGTTTACTAAAACACTAATTTCAGATGAAGTGCAAGTAAAGCGAATAGCATTATCTGACTTTTCCACGGTATTTCACCACAATGCAAAGGCAAACAGAAGTAACTGCTTACTTTACAAGTAAGCAGTTACTGCTGTTTGCCTTTGCACGGCTGCCAGGTGCGCTTTCACTTATACTGCCACGCCAGCTGCTGGCATTTTGAGCTGTGACCACTACCATTGTTTGTCACGGCTACCCAGTAAGCACAAAACATTTGTATAACAATTATACAATGTCGGTCCAACGTCGGAGACGTTGGGCCGACGTTGTATAAATGTTATGCAATTTTTTTGTGTTTACTGGCTCACAGTTTCGCTTTTGAAACATTTTTCGCGATGGCCATTTCCGGTAACAGATATTAAGGCGACAATACATTAAAAACATCTACGTCACGACATTAAATTAATGCATAGCATCGAGTTGCAACGAAAAAAAACATAGGAAGATGCAGGTAAGATATAGAATTGTGTTCAGTCCTTGTTATGACCTCCGTTTTTTTTGAGCACTTCGGGACCAGACCAAAACATCAACAACTATGTCGATAGATAATCATATTTCTTCAGGTTAGAGGTCATAGGCTATCTGATTAAGCCTTTCACTACGGGGACCGTTTTTTTACGTCAGAATTTGACGTATGTATGGGCGTCAGATTCTGACGTAGGAAGACGATTCCCTCACCGATTAAATTAAAATATTTATAATGGCCGTAGACCCATAACATAGGTATTCAAAAGAACCGGAAAGAACTGACTAAGACATTAAACCAGCGTTGAGCCAGCACTTGTTTAATGCACCATGTTTGCTATAGGTGGATAACAGAATAGTCAAACTTTGCTGAGCACATGGTTTCAGTGAGTCATTATCCCGTTTTTTGGCTTTTGTCTGACTCCGCGTCCGTCACAATATCTTCTCGCATCTTCCCTAGGCAATATTTAACACACATCATTTGATAGGAACAAAATCAGCTTACACTATATAATAGTGCTGTTAGCGATTCTCATTTTTTCTCATGATATGTGGATGAAGGATTGAAAGTGGAAATGAGTGGCATTATAGCTAAATCAGTAGGCCCTATACTGATAAAAAAGAAGGACCGACTGTTATGTGTACGTGAAACGTTGTGAAAGGGTTTCAATCCGCGCCTCATGGGCGGATCTAGAAGGTTTTCCATGTATTAAAGGTGATCTATCACCCCTTATATAGTATGGATAATTATGTCCTTATATGGGGTGATTGGCTATCATGTGACCCTCTCAGAGGGTCACATGATAGCCAATCACCCCATATAAGGAAACACTTGTGCCCCATCTTGTGGCAACTTTGATTTATTTGTCACAAAATTATTCATACTATATAAGGGGTGATAGATCAACTTTAATGGCTTGTTGCCATGGAAGTCTAGCTATATGGATGTGATAACTGGCTACACATTGCTCCCCAGGAAACATGCATTACCCAGTGAACACAAAATATTTGTATAACATTTATACAAAGTTGGACCAACGTCGAAGTGGTTATTCACATGACACACAGTGACACTGTCGTCACGTAATCCCGTTAACAAGTATCCAACAGACATTAAAAGCTATTAAATAAAAGTCCCCCTGAGCGGGCGAACGTTTTTACCAAGCCCATGAAGCCTAAATCGTGTTCGCTGTGGGAAGGGTTTAACCAACCAGAAGAAAAACAGGATGTGAAGCATCCAGAAAGAAAATGACCAAATCAATGTTGATGTGATGTTGGGCCAGCGTCGTAGACCCTAGCCCAACATCATATCGACATCGAGTGAACGCCTTGTGTTTTCAAGATATGACGCAGTAGGACAAGAATGATTGGTGCCTCATATTATTTCAGCATGTAGCACTGATTGTTAAGCGATTACATTCCAGGAAAAGGCGTTTCTTGTCACCCTATCTGTTCCGCAAAAACCAAAGGCGGTAACTACTCACTTGAGAAATAAACAGTTACTGTCTTCAGACTTTGTACGGCAGCATTGAGGTGAGAATGACGTCATCGCTGCTTTTTCCGGTCGCCATGACAGGTAGAAGAGGAAGACACGTCGACCCTTTCCGGACTGACGCATTCATATTGCAGGTTGCCCATTATAAATGCGTACTTCTCCCGTTATCTGCCGAGTTTTTCACATCATAATTTCTACGAATGGACTTTTTTGCATTTTAGAGATTTAAGAAAAATAACATTTTTCACTATTGAAAACCAGCGTTTTTCCCATCCCTGAGAAATATATTTTGTATTGATAATAAATAAGAAAGTGCTTATTTAGCGCATTTTTTCAATTTGAAATCATCATAAACGTCTTAGTTAGCCCTTTCTGTTTTATTTTGAAAACCCATGTTACCCGGGTTATTGATCTACGGCGTTGAGGCCTTTATATTTAATGTTTAAATTATTTCACTGTGGGGATCAGAGTCTGAAGTCTAAAGAGGTTCCCGCGCTGAAAGGGTTAATATTAAATGGCTCGTTGGAAAGATGTTCTTGATAGGAATATAGCCGTGGAAGTAATACTCTGCGATATTAAACCATTTGAGTGCAATGGGGATCACTGTTACTTTCTTTCAAGCTGCGAGTGCTAACGCAATTTCCAGAAATTTGTTTATTTATATTGTAAATGCTCTGTTTTATGATAACGTGATGTTCCAAAATTATATATTCCCTGATACAATGAAGTAATTTTAAACTTCACCAAGGTGTTGCCTGTGCAAGCACATAATTTCCGGCTCGAAACCTTTAATTTAAGCCTCTTCATCTATTATGTAAAAAAACTCAAGAGGAAATGGTAAGTTTTTCTGTTAGTTGGGTAAATGGGGATCGGTGTATTTAGCTGCCCAAATCCCATAGACATGATAGATACTAATTATTCAAAAACAGGAGATGACACGAGACGTTGACCCAATGCTGGTTTAATGTCGGGCCAGCGGCGTAGACGGTGGGCCACAGTTAGGTCAGCAGAGGATCAACGTCTCGTGCTTGCTGGGATATGTTGCAAGCGCGAATTACTGGCCCAACTCAAGGATGCTGACACAACATTGAGCCAGCATTGGCTCTATGTCTCTTGTATGCGGGTTTGTCATCGCCCGGCAAACAGGTCGATTGTAAAACTAAACCCGTTGCCTTTTTTGTCGATAGAAAGGACATAAATACTGCTTAACTTAAAGCCGCTTAAAGCTCGGGATACACCGCAAACCGCGTGATTAAGCGGGCCAGGTCGTAGTGATGATAGCCCTTAACCCTTTAATCACCGGTCCCGTTTAAAATCTGTTTTTCACTTTTTATTAGCACAATAAATACCACCTTTTAAATATGTTAAAGATAAAACGTGACACCAAGATTATAGTTGACCTCCATTTTGTCAAATCTGAATAATTTTCACCCACTTGAAGTTGTGGATCGCGTCAGCGAGACACAACTTCAAGTGAGTGAAAATTCCAATTAAATAACTTGGTGGTTGAGGGGTAAGCACCATGTCATACAATTGAATTTTTTACCCACTTTAATTTTGTTTCGCGCGAAATAGACACCAGATTCAGGTTGGTGAAAATTAAAAAAGGGGTTTTTGGTTATATCCGCGAAAAAAGTTCGCTTTTGGGACAACACTCCGTTAGGCTGATCCGTATCTATTATAATTCTTAATAACGTGTCTGTCCCGAGATCCAATGGTTCGTATTTCATTAAAGGGACTGGCCCAGGCTAAAATCATCAAAAAATCGGTGATTTTATTTCGGCTTCTTAATATGACCATATGATGTAAACATGTACATAGACTAGAACTGCAAATTTTCTTAATTTTTGTGCTGCGCACTTACCAGTTAGACTAGATATAGAGACGAAATTCCCGCATTTCTTATTTTTGACATGGTTGTCAATAATTACAAATCAGGAATTTCGTAACTATATCTAGCCTAACTGGTGAATGCGCAGCACAAAAATTATAAAAATTTGCAGTTCTAGTCTATGTACATGCTTACATCATATGGTCATATTAAGAACCCGAAATAAAATCACCGATTTTTTGATGATTTTAGCCTGGGCCAGTCCCTTTAACAAAATGCATAGCGATGTTTGAAGCTGCATTAGTAGCGGCTGGCGTGGTTTTCCATCGGGTTATTGAATATAATACGTCCGGCGCCAGGTTATTAAACTTGGAATTGTCACTCACTTGAAGTTGTGTCTCGCCCCCAGAGACCACAGGGTCTCAGTGGGAAACAAATTTTATATTCATATTTTGTACATCGTGTTATTTTTTGCCAAATAAACTGTATATCTGTTTGCCTGTCTGCCTGTCATATCATGCAGAGACAGAATTTAATATAGTAGCGTACTCTACATATAGTACTCTAGCGTACTGTAGCTTAATTATTTCCGGTAGAGCATTATGCATGCGATATTTTTGATATCTAACAATATTCTGTGAAACGCAGTGACGTCACTCGGTGAAAATAAGGTTATATAACAGCCCCTCCCCCATCCTTCATTCTGTGAAACGCAGTGACGTCACTCGTTGAAAATAATGTTATATAAGAACCATCCCCCATACTTTATTGTATTAGCTAGCTCGGTGAAAACAAAGGAGGTCGAGGTCATTGAATTTCACAGAATATGCTGATAATTTAAAGCTGGAAATTGCGTCAGCAATTCTAGCTTTAAATGAAGGAAAACTACCAACTAACTGGCATTTCAGAAGAACCGATGTTTAGCCACATCTATTAGTCATTAAAACTAGAAATTCGAAAGGATGAGAAATAAGACAGGGTAAGGATTTATAAAAGCTAAATATTACTTGATTTGGTGGTACACATGCAGACTGATCTGATCTCTAGTGACACACACACAGTCACGAAATTTGCAATAATTATGGATCTGTATTGTTTGATATGCATTTTGTCGGGCCGACAGCCTTGACAATCAAGTGGTGAATAAGGATTTAACAGTATTTATAGTACAGTAAAGCAGCAATTACACGCAATACGCGATTGATTTTTCCGTATTAGTCTAGCGGGCTGCGACAAAGTGGACCTCCACAGGCCCCGTGTTCTCGTACAAGTTACGATATATCGTAGGCTTCGGATTGGTCGAGATGGCCATCTCGACCAATACGAAGCCTACGATATATCGTAACTTGTACGAGAATACGGGGCCTGTGTATGAAAGTGGTGTTCACTTGTTCACATGAACAGGTCCGATTGCTGCTCAACACACAATCGCAAATACACCAACCATATACATTGCTGGGAATGGCGAAGCTCCTTCGACAATCATTTTTGAGCCATTACCACCGTCAAGTCACTTTGCAAAGCCAAAATGCCGTAACTGCATACCTGAAAACTAAGTACCTTTAAATTAAGCGGCTGCTCACTATTGGCTTTGTACAGCATATTATTACTCACGTTTGATGGATATTTATATCTCCACGAGGTGCCATATTTTCAAATAATATGTCTTAATGTAAATTTATTGTCTTATTCATATGTCCCAATCATGCTAATAGGCGTTTCCCATCTCCAACCATCAAATTGTGTGCGGGGATTTCCTGACGTAATAGTTTCATATTATTATTAGACAGAATAAGAAATACAACGCAATATACGTATATTATTAGTATGGTATTGTTCAGTAATTAAAAGTACTATGCACTTCAACATGTTTATTATAATAAACAACACAACACAAACATATTGTATATTGCTTTGTATTTTAATTCTGTTCAGTTTTGTGTAATAAATGTAGTATGAATATGAAACTGAAATATTTGTTACACAAATTTAACACTTATAACAGCTATTAAATTTAACTTGAAAGGTAATGTTTTGGTCTTGTTGGCTGGTATGTCTGTCTGTCTATCTGTCTGTCCATCGGATTATTTAAAAAGTAATGAATGAATTTGCATGATTTTGTATCACCAGAGGTGAGTCTATGGCCAAGGAGCAAAAGATAAGATTTTAGGGATGGTCCGGATTACGATGCGGATCCAGGATTCGGATTTATGATCCGGACCTGATCTGGATCGCACGAATTTGCATAAAAAAATAACAGAAGTGTCTCTCGGGCCAAAGACAAATCCTAGGATCCGGATTACGTTAATTAATTTAGGCGGATGTTTGCAGTCTCTGACTCTATAGTTATTTTAATTTTATTTTTTCAGCTTATACGATCATGGGCGAGCAACCGCACGACAAGGCAGCCGGAGAGCAGGCCAGACTCGTTCCTGGAGCGGTATGGCATGGGAGGAACGGCGGCGGACGGCGCCAACGAGCACGGAAGATTCGCAAGGATCAGAAAAATATCAGATCCCAGGTATGTACGCTAAGCCAGCGAGCACGATATGGTCACCCAATGTGGGTTCGCTGTTGGGCCAGCATCGCATCGCATTTTTCGATATCTATGTGGTGGATATGTATGGGATAAAGCTCGAGATGCTCTACATTCTTAGCTTTGAAAAAGGCCGAGGCCGAAGAGGCCTCAGCCTTTTTCAAAGCTAAGAATGTAGAGCTCCGAGAGTTTTAACTGACTTAAAACACATCCAACCATAATGAAAATCCCTCATAATCAACAGTTCGGTCACACCTGACTGATTATAGTACCATAGACCTACCATGATAATTGGTCTGTACTTGATGAGCAATAACTCTCCATTCCCGGCTTGAAATGTCGTGGTCGGACAAAGAAAATAATGTAGTGTGTTTTAATAGTGTAAAACCCTGTCAGTGCGAGGATCGACTTTGAACATTAGAATCTGACGTCTATGAGATATAGACATCATATCATATTCTGGCGTCTAAAATATTTATAATGGCCGTAAACCTATGACACAGGTATTCAAAATAAAGCGGAAAGAGCTGACCAACACATTTATGATGATTTAAAATTGAAAAATACCCTTTAGCATCTTGGTTTATATACAAATATTCCAGCGACTTCCCCCTGATAAAAACTACCCCCAGAAACTGACTTCTTTTTAAAGGAGGACCCCTGAGGTAGCCCCTGGGTACAACAAAGGTCATAGCTATGCGCATGTGCACATCGCACAAATTAAAAATGCCAAAGAAGGTTGCGTCCATGTCACTGACCATTCTGGTTGGCGATTTTCAACCACGCATGTAATGAAATATCTCCATTGAAATTAATGCATGTACACATGTGGATTTCGCATAAATGCGAATTTGGTAAAGGAAGGTAGTTTTCGCATAAATGCGAAATTGGTAAAGGAAGAGTTAAGAGTTATAAACCATGGAAACCAAAAGATTTTTCCAATTTGTGAATTATTGTAAATGTCTTAGTTACCTTTTTTTAGCTTCATTTGAATAACTATTTTATGGGTCTACGGCCAATATAATTTGTTTTACCCTTTCAGTGCGGGGATCGACTTCAGACGCCAGATTTTGACGGTCCCGGCACTTAAAGTGTTAATCCAAAGGCTAAAATCCACTCTATTTGGAAACTCAATAGCCTTGACCTGCAATGTTAACGATGTAATACAATGAAGAATGGGGGGGGGGGGGGGGGTTATATAACCTTGTTCTCAATTCAAAAGGTGTTATGTTCTGGTCCAACAGGTTTCAGATTTCAAATTTCAGGATTTTACGTATCGTGTGTGTTTTGCATTTCGTATCTGTCACCAAATCATAATGGGATTATGTTCCCAAATGTTATGTTATTCATTGTCTGCTAGAAGGTCGATATTGTGAGGTGATTAGGTTTAATTATACAACCATATACGATGGAATGATTGACACAACTAATCACCGCAGCCATTAAGCATACTATTGACTCATTATAAAGTCCATTAGCCCATACAACGCTGATATATGTTTGTATTTATACCATGGAGTCTCAATTAGAAATCATCATAAAAGTTACTTTTTTCCGAATCATCTGAATACCTATGTTGCAGGTTTATGGCCGTAATAAATGTTGTTATTATTTTTAGTGCGCGGATCGACTTTAAACGTCAGAATCTGACGTCTATCGTCTAAAGACTAATTAATATCCATATTAGGAGCACTGTCGCATATTGAAACCTGCCTGTTGTGTGTAAATAGTCAGCAGCAAACAAAAGAAAACCTGCCAACGTTAATTTAATGTTGATCCACCATCTGCGATGCTGGCTCAACATCAAATCAACATTGGGACAAACTCTCGTGTTTGCTGAGATAGCACCAGGGCGTAAATTGATGTGCGTGGAGACACGGGCGGGGGCCCTAGGGTAGTGGTTAGCACCGCTGCCTTTCACGCCAGAGTTCGGGGTTCGGTTCCCGGTCTCGGCGGTTTGAAAGAAACAAAAATGTTTCTCCCCCATCCACGTGGGAAAGTTAGTATTGTGGGGAGCCTCCGTGACCGAGAGGTAGCGTGCTCGGCCTCAGACCGCCAGGGTTCGAATTTCGAATCCTGTGTCTGGAGGACAGTGTCATCTCAATCATCTCACCATCCTCAGGAGGTTCTCCTGGCCCAGTTTAGCCTATATGTGCACAAAGGTGGCCTAAAGCCCGATTCATTTCATTTCATTTGCGTGGGGACAAATGGCAGCCAAACCAGTAATCATGACACTTTAACCCATTGTTGGGTTAATGTTGGGCCAGCGTCCCAGACAGTGGACCAACAATAAGCCAAGATTGGATGATGTCTTGTGTTTGCGGTGATGTTAGAAGACATTTTTTCCGAAATACACGTTATAAAAATAGCTATAGTGATAAAGAAAAACAAATACTTGGAATTTTGAAATTTGTGTGACTTTCCCATAATGTGTTGTTTATTGTCAGCAATATTTTTTTAATGCCTTGAAAGTCGAAACTAAATGTAATCCGGAAATTTGAACATATTTCTGTTCTGTAATAGATAGCTTAGTATTAGGCTAAACCATGTGCAGTGTGTAACTAACTTCAAGCTCCGCCGTTGGAACGCGATCGATTTAACCCCCTAATAACATGATTAAGGCTAAAAAAATAATAATGATTATTTTATGTCTTTCAATGTGGGGATATACATACGTCAGATTCTGACGTCTAAAGACGATCCCCGCGCTGTGACAGTCAATTCGAAAAGCGTCGCGGACCGAGCGTGGAACATAGACAATAGACAATAATTTCTTCAAACTCTGGCCGCGGGGTGGCATAGAGCGTAACATACAAAATAACAAATTGTATTTACACATAATTATCAAGATTTTGAACAATGTAAGCGGCAATCAACTGTAAAGATAAAAAAATATTCAACAATTCTTTCGAATACTGAACCAGTTTTTGAATCACATTTGGATTTTGACATCAATCGAGGGCACGGAATCACCGTGACGTCATTCCATCCCTTGTGACTCAGGTGTGGGCGATCCAAACACACCGCTCTGCAAAACCAAAACGCCGTAACCAGGTAACGGACTACTTGAAAAGTGAAAAGTTACTGCCTTACTGCGCTCGGCGACAGAGATGAACCCTATCGACTTGCCGGCGGCAATGACACCGGCGAATATAGCTCGGCGGCGGCCATTAATAAATAGGTGATCACAGGTAGCTGGGGTATTGATCCATATACGCGGAAGAAATGTGAGCGCACGTGTGTCCCCCCCCCCCATGCCTGTACGTTCACCCTATGCTGTCACAATGTTGGCTCAGCGTCGTAGACGGTGATCAACACCAACCCTGGGGCTGGTTGCCTCGATTTTTCATTCATTCGAAGCTGGAATTGCTAACGCAATATCCAACTTCAAATGAATGAAAAATTTGCTTATTTATGAATATTGGACATTATTGCAAATTGAGTTATTTTATGAACTGAGCATCTATAGCATTTTTTTCAGTAACCATTGATTTGGTTTGAAACCTTGACCCTTGAAGCGCTGAAATATTTTAATAAAAACCATGGAGACCAAAATGTTCCTTTTTCAATTTGAAATCATTATAACTGTCTTAGTTAGCTCTTTCCGCTTCATTTGAATACCTATGTTATGGGTCTGCGGCCATAATACATTTGCTGATTCTTTCAGTGCGGTGACCGATTTTATACGTCAGAATCTGACGTCTATAGACGTCAGATTTTGACGTCTAAAGTCGGTCCCCGCACTGATCATATTCCTGTTAGACCCGTATACATGTTAAGTGTACGGGTCCAGCATACAGCTGCAGGAATAAGGCAAAATCTGAATCGGCAGCGGGATTTTTTCCCAGATACAGACTTGGCGCGCGGGAGAAATGCTGAACCGATGTTGTGATTTCGGTGTCTGGACCGTTGGCTTTGCGTTGCTCAATGCTGGGTCGATATGTTCCGTTACCTGGTCGCCACACGTGTATAATATGCCGTATTCGCCAGGGAGCGTACTGCGGAAACAAGTCCACCGCAATGACACCTGTAAGGGACAAAGGCTCATCAGCCTCACACTGGGTTGCGGTTATTAGCCTAATTTGATATCCCAAGTGATTTATTTAATCATATTCCCCGAATTTCCTGAAACGACCAAACAAATTAATAACTTCAATACAATAAACACTGATAAATACACTGGATTCTGGTTATTGACCTAAAATGATAGCCCAAGAGATTTATTTTATCATCCTTCCCGGTAGCTGAATTCCCTCAAACGAACAAAGAAATTAATAAATTCAGTTACACAGTGCACACACACACTGCTATGATAACCCTTTAACCGCCTTTTCAGCTACGTCTTTTATTTTTCTATTAGCAAATTACATACCAGCTTTGAAACATCATAAATATAAAACGTGACATAAATCAGCGAGATTTCAAAATCGTCGAACTACATTTTACTACTACTTTAACCGCCAAATTATTCAATCTGAATTTTCACCCCCTTGAAGTTGTGTCTCGCTGACGCGATCCACAACTTCAACATGTTCAAGTGAGTGAAAAATATTTATATTTGACAAAATGGTAGTCAACTGTTTTCAAATATTGCTGATTGATGTCATATTTTATCTTTAACATGTTTAAAAGGTGGTACTTAATGTGCTAATAAAAAAATAAAACCCGAATATATGCGGCACCGGCGCTTAAAGGGTTGATACACAAATACTTCAGCGTCGTAAGGGTTACTAATTAATACCATATATCAGTAGTACCTAATAGTAGGCTGGATATTTATCAAGGTTTCTTTCCCCTGCAGGTTCTGGCGAGCTTGGGTTGCAGAAAGAACCAACAGTTATGATGATTTCGTATAGGATAAAGCCCGAGGAGCTCCACATTCTTAGGTGTGGAAAAGGCCGAGGGCGAAGGCCGTGGCCTTTTCCACAACTAAGAATGTAGAGCTCTGAGGGCTTTAACTGACTTAAAACACATCCGAGCATAATACGGATTCCTCATAATCAACAGTTCGGTCACACCTGACTTATTTTAATACCATATAGGCCTACCATGATAATTGGGCTGTACTAGGTCAACAATAACTCTCCATTCCCGGCTTAGAATGTAGTGGGCAGACAAAAAAAATAATGTGGTGGTGTGTTTTAAAAATTGAAAAAAACCTTTGTTTTCCATGGTTTATACATAATGTTTCAGGATTGTAAGTGTTAAAATAAGGTTGAACGGCGTTGTGGTGATATTCATCACGGTTGCTTTGTCCTGCAGGTTCTGGCGAGCTTGGGTTGTGGACCCGTCGAGTAACACGTACTACCACTGGCTGGCTGTTATCTCAGCGGCCGTGCTCTACAACCTGATCATGATCGTGGCCAGATCCGTGTTCTGGAAGCTGCAGCAAGGTTACCTGGTTCTCTGGCTCACCCTTGACTATCTCTGTGATATCATCTACCTTATGGACATGTTTGTACACCTCCGTACAGGTGAGTGAACACATTATGTATAGGTTAAAGCCCGAAGCGCTCTACATTCTTAGCTGTGGAAACGGCCTTAAATTGCAGTGATTGTACCAAAGATCCCATATTCACACCTCAAATGATTTCTTAACTTGTATATGTTCTGTTCGCATGCGCTAGTTAGAATAATTATACAAGGATTTTCTATATTCTGTATATTCTTGTATTATTTGGTAAGTATATCTACTGATAAACTGGGTATGAACGCGCTAGTGCATGCCCTGGTCGCAGGCGATGTAGTTTTCAGATGGTGAGTACTATTAGAATGGTAAAAACTGCGCAGCAACGCGCTTGCGCATGCTCGCTGCATCCATATGCTGTGCAATTACAGTCGGAAAAATGTGTCAAATTGTCGTTTACTTCCCGCATAGCGCACCAAATATGGTACACAGCCGATTTATCACGAGGTGTGAAACAAAATCCAGTCTGAAATTACATGAACATGAATCCTATTACAATACACTGTAGGTCTGCGTGGTGAAAATTTAAGGCACAGTCCGAAAATGCATGAATCCTATTACAATACGTAATTTTAAAATGGGAAATTTGATAGACAGGACGAGAGGTGGAAAATAAAGGCCCAGTTTTTAAATGATAAATATTGAACACTGGATGCGGTGAAAAAACAAAAGCCCAGTTTAAAAATGCATGGATTCTAATACAATAATAATTATTGTAATTTCACCATCGACCGCAACCTTTTGTTTCACTGATATTTGTTTTTTTTTCTTTGCCATATGGATTATCTTCTAATCAATTATCTACTTATCTAATTAGCGCACACATGATTACATAATTTACCTGAGCGGAAATTACAGTGGAAATAATCATGATCAGGGGCTCAGAAAACGCGAAACAATGCGCCAGTGTTGTTTTAATGCTGGTCCAGCGTTGCAGACGATTTACCATCATTAAAACAGCACTGGCTCAATGATTCGTGTCTGCTTTGGTATGTTTTTTCAGGACTTCAATAAGAAATGGTGTATCCAATTAGCGGCGTTTGTCAAATTTTCCCTCGGGCCTTGGCGATATGATGTCAGATAATAATCACCAAAGCCATACAGGTGTAACGTTAACCCTTGCAACCCTGCTATACTTTTGTATAAAACATGGAGACCAAAAAGTTTTTTCAATTTGAAATCATCATAAATGTCTTAGTCATCTCTTACCGCTTCATTTTAATACCAATGTTATCGGCTTATAGTCATTATAAATATTTTACTCTTTCAGTGCGGGGAGGGACTTTTGTGCATATTATGTGATAATGATAGCGCGTGCTACAGTATTTCTATTCTGCAGATAAACAATAGAAAAATGCGCCCCATCTTACAACATGCAAAATAGGATCCAGCCCTTCACGTTTTAAGGCCAGACTGTGCTATGCTCCAAATTTGATGGTTATTAAAGAACAATACTGTAGATATGGTAATATTCGCGAGCTTTCAATTTTCGCGAATTTAGCGAAGAGGAAAAATTCGCGAATTCATGAATTTCGCGAAAGTTACTTTTATAATAGCGCAACCAAAGAAAAATGAAAATTCGCGAATTCTACACTTCGTGACAAGTCTCTAAATCACAAATTCGCGGAAATTTAAACCCGCGAAAATTACCAGATCGACAGTATATTTTTCTATGGCACAATGTCTGGATTGTTTGTTCATTTGAATCTATCCACCCTGTGTACCAAATTTGGTGGTTGCTGTCTGGAATAATTTGACATATATTTTCCTTGGCATTGAGAGGGTTATCTGCCACTCAACGCCAAGGGTGGAATTTATTTCCGCTATACACATGGTCATCAGCGCCGGACTCGCGCGCGCGGGAAAGCGCTGCAGCGCTGCCTGCATACAACTGATCGGTCAGTATAATTTGAAAATCAGAAACCTCGTATCCTGATGAAATAACCAACTCGTCCCCTTGATATTAAAGGGTAGCACCTGGTATTTCGCAATGTGGCAATCTTGTTTGAAATGCGCTGGCACAGGCCCAGTACCCATGTGTCTATTAATATCTCCTATTGTCGCACATGCGCGTTTCAAACATGACTGCTTCTTTAGCTTTATACTCATTATGATACGAGGCTTTGAATTTTCACTGCCTGTAAACTATGTCAGCTGTGTTTTGCCTATTTTCCTTTTTCCTCGCTTGGAATAATTGCGCTTAAAGCTAATCGAATGAGAGCTGTTTTTCCTACAGCTTATTAATGCGAATGCTCTAATTAAGCCTGCTATCTGATCCTCCTCCCCGAGCGACAACAATCTGAACATTTCCTATTTAGTTTTATTACGCATCATCATTTCAAACAGGTATGCTGGTGTTTCAATTCGCATTATATTTCACACCTGAGGCAAAAATTATATGACCAAATTAACAGCTATAATGAATTGATGGTTTTGTGGTATATCTGACCGGTGTCAAATTTCACATTTCCGATTACTGTAGTTGTACCAGATGCAATAAATGATTTTATAATGATTGCAGTTTTAAATTACATTCTAACGTTAAATAAAACAAACCCCGTGTGCAACTAGCGTATGCCTGCAACTAAAGGGGTTACTTCACCTAATCCTGTCAGTCTACATTTGAATTGTGCTTTATCTTTTCTGATTGCATTGGCAAACAAACTACTTTATAGACAAATACACAGGTATGTGTCTACGGTTTGTTTTCTAATGCAAAAAGCTATCAATTTCCTACTCCTGCTCAAACTTCGAACTCCTCTGTGTGAAAAATACAACTCGTGACGTCACTGTATCACAGGTAAGATGACGATTTAATACATCGTCCTCTTGGACATGAAAGGGTGTGTCATTTTACAGAGTGGCAGATAAACCTTTTCCTATACAAGGGGCGATATATTAAAATATATTACATAAAATACAGTGCTCACTTTAACCATCTGTGCACGATTTTTCAGATATCACAGTCTATTATTTTATTCTCAACCAATTTTCATGAAATTATTTACTTTTTGGTACAGACTTCCGGCAATAACCTTGAAAACTTCGTGGTGTTTTATCAAGTATCGTAGAAGCTTTTATTTGATACACTATGTCATTTTGAAATGGAAAATGAATTATGTTAATTGGTTTCAAAGAAACGTCATAAACAGCATTATGTTATTATTATACCTCATGGTTTAACATGTCTAAGCGATTACCTATTTTGTAATGACATTTTCATTTAATTGCAAGATGACAAACACATATTGCTTACAAATTGTCTTGAAATTGAGAATAAATGAGAAATCAGCAAAATCGTCAGAGAAATCACGTACAGACGGTTAATTTGAATCTCACTGTAGGGTAATTACATTATTTGAATCGGATATCCCGTGAAGCACTGGATATTACACTAGCGTCGTTAGCATGCTGTCTCAATCTTTACCAATTTTCAAACAACGTTGTACTGTATTGAGTTTGATGTGATATCTCAGTGTGACCAGCATGTCTGTCTTTAAAAAGTCACAGTCTGCAATATGTGGCCCTAACAATGGAAAGCAGTGTTTTAACCATTAAACCACTGAGCTATAAAATTTAAATTTTCAGTCATTTGAAGTTGTGTCTCGCTACTGCGATCCACAAATTCAGAAACACGAATCATAAAACATTATTTGAACACAATTCATACATGTCTGTATATTGCACAGATGATATGAAATAAACTACGTCATTGTCTATGTCTAAAACCATTGTCGTTTTAATGCTTGTCCAATGTCAAAGACGGTGGTCCAACATCAAAATAGCAATGAAACGTCATAACGTAATAATATGTATGATGTATAGTAAAACATATAAAATGTATTTCAAAACACAGAAATGTGAGTAGGCCTAACGATAATGCTAGTGCATCGGGAGGGGATTTTAAAGTCTTCCCAGCATACTAATTTATCATGCAGAGCCAATATAAATTGCATCTGAGGAAAAACATTTTTTATATTTTTTGTCTTTATTTACATTTACCACTGAATTATCTCCCATATGTGGATTTATTAGATATCCGCCGCCGTCAGAAACATGTTCCACTGCAATAACATATTACATTGGTTTGTTTCTTATTAAAAAAAATATTTCTGCTCGGCAGATTCTGTCAACATGCTGTAGGCTTTGTTGATATGATTGTTTTTTTCTTGTCAACATTATCAGTATCTATCAAATTGCTCTGTAAAAAAACAAACCATTTGGTTGCTGATTGAAAGGTTCTGGTCATGGATACGCTATTGTCTAAGTATTGAAATATTTAGTGGTCTTCGTTATACCTTCATTTACCCGATTGTCTGCCAATCGGCTTCCACACATTGCATCAAACAATGTATTGTCATCTGGGTCATGTTTTTTTGCACCAGAGTGATGACGTATTACATCTCTGCAACCGTTATCTAAATATTTGAATGAGTAAATTTCTCTTCCATGATCATGCATTTTCAAAATGATCATTAAAAAATATTGCGACAATACAATGGATTTTTTGCGTCTGTTCAAATCTTTTCAAAATAGGCCTATAATGATTGATGCATTCGTTTTCGTTAAAGATGGAATCTGTCCTTGTTATTTTAAGCATGGACAGCTTTCAAAAGCAGCGCTACTAGCGCCAGTGTGTTCAGCTTGGTGTTCAGCCCTTTAACCGCCAAATTATTCAATTTGCATTTTCACCCACTTGAAGCTGTGTCTCGCTGACGCGATCCACAACTTCAAGTGAGTGAAAATTAGTCCGATTTGACAAAATGGAGGTCAACTATTCTCAAATCTTGCTGATTAAATGTCACATTTTATCTTTAACATGTTTAAAATGTGGTACATAATGTGGTGATAAAAAAAACACGAAAAACCGAATATATTCGACTCCGGCGGTCAAAGGGTTAATCACTGTCACGTTTTTAGCCGCGCTCGTTACATGTGGTGGTTTTGTGTGTGACACAGGTTATCTGGAGGACGGACTGCTGGTTCGGGATCTGACCAAGCTGCGGCGTCAGTACATGACTACATGGACCTCTCGTCTGGATCTGTTCTCAATACTCCCCACGGACGTGCTCTATTTAGTGGGTCACGCCGGCATTCACAGCACGTACGTCCGCTTCAACAGACTGTTCAAATTCAACCGCCTCATGGAGTTCTTCGACAGAACCGAGACCAGAACTAGTTACCCGAACCTGTTCCGGATAGGTAACTTAGTACTGTACATTCTGGTGATTATCCACTGGAACGCCTGCGTGTATTTTCAGATGAGCGCCTGGATTGGGTTTGGGGTGGACGAGTGGGTTTATTTTAATATTTCGGACGCCTATCCGGTCAATCAGACCCTGTCTCGGATGTACATCTACAGCTTCTACTGGTCCACCCTCACACTCACCACGATAGGGGAAACTCCAAAGCCCGAGAAAGACAGCGAATATCTGTTTGTAGTTGTGGATTTTCTGATCGGGGTGCTGATTTTCGCCACAATCGTGGGTAACGTGGGGTCCATGATCAGTAACATGAACGCGGCAAAGTCAGAGTTCCAGCAGCGAATGGACGGCGTGAAGCGTTACATGGAGCTGCGTAAGGTTGGAAAAGACCTGGAACGCAGGGTCATCAAGTGGTTTGATTATATATGGAGCAATAAACAGACATTGGAAGAGAGTGAAATCTTGGACAAACTGCCAGATAAACTGAAAGCAGAAATAGCCATCAACGTCCACCTCGAGACGTTAAAGCGCGTGTTAATATTTCAGGACTGCGAGCCGGGGCTTCTGGTGCAGCTTGTCCTCAAGCTGAGGCTCAGTGTTTTCAGTCCTGGGGACTACGTCTGTCGTAAAGGTGACATAGGTAAGGAGATGTACATTGTGAAGACGGGTCGTCTGAGTGTGGTGGCGGACGATGGCAAGACAGTGTACGCCCTTCTCAGTGAAGGTAGTGTGTTCGGTGAGGTCAGTATTTTAAACATACCCGGGAACAAAACTGCAAATCGTCGAACAGCCAACGTACGTTCCTTAGGGTACTCTGACTTGTTCATCCTCTCAAAGGACGACCTGTGGGCTGCGCTGGGTGAGTACCCAGATGCGAAGGACAAGCTTATTGATCGCGGTAAGGACATTCTTCGTAAGGATGAGCTGTTTGACGAGGAGCTGGCGAAGCAGGTGGAGGAGGATCAGGAGACGATGGAGGAACAGGTGACCAGGGTGGATACGACCCTGGAAAACCTGACGCTAAGATTCGCCAGGCTGTACGCGGAGTACACCAGCACTCAGTACAAACTGAAACAACGCATCGCCAAACTGGAGAAACGCACCGAAAAAGACGCTCTTTCAATATACTCTAAAGACGGAGATAAAGTGATACTAGAAACAACATCGACACACAACACATCTCATCTGCTCACAAAATAATTCTATGGATATTGAACATGTTGCCTGATGCCATAATGTCGATGTCATTAGCATCTAATATGTCACTGTAATGTCACGCAGCACGTTATGAATCTCTTTCCTATGTTACACAGTGCGTTATCAATCTCTCTTCTGTGTCGGTCTTTAGCTATGATTCTCTCTCCCATTACACTCATTGCGTTATGAATCCCTTTCCTATGTCACTCATTGCGTTATGAATCCCTTTCCTATGTCACTCATTGCGTTATGAATCCCTTTCCTATGTCACTCATTGCGTTATGAATCCCTTTCTTATGTCACTCATTGCGTTATGAATCCCTTTCCTATGTCACTCATTGCGTTATGAATCCCTTTCCTATGTCACTCATTGCGTTATGAATCCCTTTCCTATGTCACTCATTGCGTTATGAATCCCTTTCCTATGTCACCCTTTGCGTTATGAATCCCTTTCCTATGTCACTCATTGCGTTATGAATCCCTTTCTTATGTCACTCATTGCGTTATGAATCCCTTTCCTATGTCACTCATTGCGTTATGAATCCCTTTCCTATGTCACTCATTGCGTTATGAATCCCTTTCCTATGTCACTCATTGCGTTATGAATCCCTTTCCTATGTCACTCATTGCGTTATGAATCCCTTTCCTATGTCACTCATTGCGTTATGAATCCCTTTCCTATGTCACTCATTGCGTTATGAATCCCTTTCCTATGTCACTCATTGCGTTATGAATCCCTTTCCTATGTCACTCATTGCGTTATGAATCCCTTTCCTATGTCACTCATTGCGTTATGAATCCCTTTCCTATGTCACTCATTGCGTTATGAATCCCTTTCCTATGTCACTCATTGCGTTATGAATCCCTTTCCTATGTCACTCATTGCGTTATGAATCCCTTTCCTATGTCACTCATTGCGTTATGAATCCCTTTCCTATGTCACTCATTGCGTTATGAATCCTTTTCCTATGTCACTCATTGCGTTATGAATCCCTTTCTTATGTCACTCATTGCGTTATGAATCCCTTTCCTATGTCACTCATTGCGTTATGAATCCCTTTCCTATGTCACCCTTTGCGTTATGAATCCCTTTCCTATGTCACTCATTGCGTTATGAATCCCTTTCATATGTCACACATTGCGTTATGAATCCCTTTCCTATGTCACTCATTGCGTTATGAATCTCTTTCCTATGTCACTCATTGCGTTATGAATCTCTTTCCTATGTCACTCATTAGTTACGGATCCCTCTCCTATGTCACTCATTAGTTACGGATCCCTCTCCTATGTCACTCATTAGTTACGGATCCCTCTCCTATGTCACTCATTAGTTACGGATCCCTCTCCTATGTCACTCATTAGTTACGGATCCCTCTCCTATGTCACTCATTAGTTACGGATCCCTCTCCTATGTCACTCATTAGTTACGGATCCCTCTCCTATGTCACTCATTAGTTACGGATCCCTCTCCTATGTCACTCAATTAGTTACGGATCCCTCTCCTATGTCACTCATTAGTTACGGATCCCTCTCCTATGTCACTCATTAGTTACGGATCCCTCTCCTATGTCACTCATTAGTTACGGATCCCTCTCCTATGTCACTCATTAGTTACAGATCCTTCTCCTATGTCACTCATTAGTTACGGACCCCTCTCCTATGTCAATCCGTCCGTTATGATTCTCTGTCCCATGTCACTCATTAGTTATGGATCCATCTCAAAATTAAATATTTATTGTAGATCAATAAAAGAGAGCTGTTCAAACTGTAATAATTTATTAGCAAAATAAGGTTTATTGTATACATAAATGAAAACAGACAATCAAAAGTATAAGTGAAATGGGATTGCATAATAGGCTATTATTATATACAAAACATCTGCGCTACAGAAGGCTACAGCATTTAATTTGTACACATGCTTACCCGGACCACAACTTGAAGTGGATAAAAATAATTATATACAATTTGAAGCAGAATATATGTCTATCTCACATATACCACAAGGTGTATTTTGTCTTGATGTAGCAATTATTACTTAAAACAACGATCGACGGACTGTGATATTATAGTGCTTCATACACAATGCTAATCTACGGCACAGTTTTTCAAGTACTTGTGGTAAAATGTTATATCAGATGTTGTGCTATAATGTATTTATGATGTCTTAAAACGAAAACTTTGGCCCAAAGTGTAAGAAGTTATGATAAGACGGTAGAATCATCGTCGGTTTAGACCTAAAGTGCCTTGTTCATATAAAGAAGTTTAAGCGTTCTGCCAATTTATTTGGAATGTTTATCACAGCATTATAACTGTATATATATTATGAGTATATTATATTTAAGATATCGTTTTTACAAAATACTTTCAGAAATATTATAAACGTATACATTTTATGAAAGCTGAAAAGAAAAAGAACATTTCAGAATTAATTGTGTAGGCATGCACTTTTTAACCCGCTAAATAAAATAATTTCATTTTTCACCGACTTGAAGTTGTGTCTGGCCAACGCGATCTACAACTTCAAGCGAGTGAACATTAGTCATACCGGGTATTTGTTTAATCATGGACTAAACATTTGCAAATCTTGATGTCTAAACACTCAATTCATTGTAAATGAATTATTATTTGTTGGGCTAAGAAAACAGATTAAAAACGACTTTAGTCGCGCTTAGCGCTTTAAGGGTCAATTGTCATAAGCACACATTACAGCAGTTACGACTCTCTGGCTGCTAAGTGATGATTTATATGATTACAAACCGTTTTGCTGAATGTGACTTATGTCATTGTTTTATAATGTGAAACTTAATAGAATGGTGCTTTGTTATGACTATTATTATTTAGTTTATTTTGACAGAAATGTCGTTATAATTTACATTTTCAATGTCATTTTTTTCTTTGTGTTATTCATGTTTTATTTTACGTTATTTTGTAAAAATCTATTAACCACCTTGACACTGGTTAAAGACTATTCAACATCAATTTTGTGTTAAGTCAACAAGTCTGACAATGTATTCGTCAATGTGCGGCAATAAAATAATAATTTATTTTAGTATGTCTCAGTACCAGAAAAATACATCACTTGAAGCGAACACCTTTTCATTGTATCTACTGTTTTTTTTTTAAATAAGAGCCCCCCCCCCAACCCTACATAATATATATATTTTTAAATTTATTGTTTGAAAATATATTCTACTCTACGCCTATCTGTGCTCCACTATTAATCACCACTAATATTTCCAAGTTTATCTTGCCAATACTATCATAATTGCCATACTTGAATAATACTGCATCACGACGCCACAATGTGATATTCTACAGCGCGCTTAGCTGGGATGCGCTGTGCTCTGTCCCACTGTATTGCGACGCGTTGGGCTAAACTGGGCTGTGCTGGAAAACATTGGGCTACAATGAGTTGTGCTGCGCTGTGCTGGGAAACAGTGGGCTTCACTGGGCTGTACTGCGCTGTGCTGGGGGGCAGTGGGCTACACTGGGCTGTACTGCGCTGTGCTGGGGGGCAGTGGGCTACACTGGGCTGTACTGCGCTGTGCTGGGGAAAAGTGGGCTACACTGGGCTGTACTGCGCTGTGCTGGGAGACAATGGGCTACACTGGGCTGTACTGTGCTGTGCTGGAGGGGGGGCAGTGGACCACACTGGGCTGTACTGCGCTGTGCCGGGGGACAGTGGGCTACACTGGGCTGTACTGCGCTGTGCTGGGGAACAATTGGCTACACTGGGTTGTACTGCGCTGTGCTAGGAAACAGTGGGCTACACTGGGCTGTACTGCGCTGTGCTGGGAAACAGTGGGCTACACTGGTAGAGCTGTATTGCGCTGTGCTGGATAACAGTGGGCTACACTGGGTTGTACTGCGCTGTGCTGGGAGACATTGGGCTGCACTGGGCTGTACTGCGCTGTGCTGGGGGACAGTGTTCTACACTGGGCTGCACTGCGCTGTGCTAGGAAGCGTTGGGCTACACTCCCAGTAAACATGACATAATAACGAATGTTGGGTTGAAGCTGGGCCAGCGTCGCAGATGGTGGCCCAACTTTGAACCAGCATTGCTTCAATTTGTCGTGCTTACTGTGCTGGGCTGTGTTGTGTAGTGATGCTTTAGGCTACATTGCGCTTTCAGGCGTTGGGGTGCATTGAGCTGGACTGCGCTTTCAGGCGTTGGGCTACATTGGGCTGGACTGCGCTTAAAGGAGTAGGGCTATATTGGGCTGGACTGCGCTGTCAGGCGTTGGGCTACATCGGGATGGACTGAACTTTAAGGAGTAGGGTTACATTGGGCTGGACTGCGCTTTCAGGCGTTGTCCTACGCTATACTGGAATGGGCTGTGATGCGTTGGTCCACATTGGGCTGGTCAAGCGTGGGTCTACACTGTACTGGAATGGGCCGTGCTAACCTGGGCTGTGCTGGAATGCGCTGTGCTACACTGCGCTGTGCTGCTGTGCATTTTTCTACTAACACTGCGCTATTTTGCGCTGCGCTCTTGCTTTACGATGCCATGAACCGTATGTATATGCTCACTTTGCAAATACTACAAATAACAACTAACAACTAACATCATGATTACACTTAAAGAAAAAAACATATTTATTAGTGCATAATGTCATATCTATTTAATAAGCAAAACGTATTTGGCAACAGTAGCAGTAACGGCTTACTTTTCAAGTAAGCCGTTACTGATGCTTGCTTTGTCATGGGAAACTAGATATCTTGTAGACTTTGAAAATCAGACTAATTTAAAGTATTTGTTGAACAGACTTAACATGTTTTCATATTATCTTACATTTCGAGATCTTACTCTGAGCAATTAAATTCAAATTTTCAGTCACTTCAAGTCGCGATCCACAACTTCAAGTGATTGAAAATTATTTAAAAAGTTGAATAAGTTTTCAAAATATTAATCACGGATTTTAAACCGATTTATCTTTTAGAATCTGGTTAGACAAGTTTTACCCCTTATCATGCTAAGTTAATTTATTAAAGTTTTCAACCATTTGACGTTGTGTCTCGCTACCGCGATCCACAAACTCAAATGGTTGGAAATTACTCATATTTGTAAATATCAAATATTTACAAATGTTGATGTTTATAAGTCATTTCGTTCCTAATAACAGTGATTTCATCGGCTAATAAAACGATAATTGCCGTGATTAGCAGGCAAAGGGTTAATAAAAAGGGAGAAAGTTTATATTATAGTCGATGTTGGTATTATGGGGGTTAAATACCTAAACATAGCGTACCATTGGAGTTAGAAGGTGTTGACTACCACTTTGCAAAGTGGCAGTTACCCAGCAAACACAAAACATTTGTATAACATTTGTACAACGTCGGCCCAACGTCTTCGACGTTGGTCCAACATTGTACAAATGTTATACAAATATTTTGTGTTTGCTGGGTAGCACATTCTGACTCCAAGAGGACGTTATGTTCAACTCTTAACCTTTATGAACTTTTTGAGATCATATTCTTACATCTGTTTCCGTGTTTTGACTTGCAGCGCACTTGGAGCAGGGTTTGCTGGTGGCGGATACCAAACAGCTGAGGAAGAGGGTGATGACGGAGTGGTCGTTCCGGATGAGCCTGCTCTCCGTCCTCCCGACGGACCTCCTCTACATAGCCCTGGGCACTGACACCGCCGTCCTCAGGTGCAACCGCCTCCTAAGGATGCCCAGACTCATGGAGTTCTTCGACAGAACGGAGACGCGCACGAATTACCCGAACATCTTCAGAATATCCAACCTGGTCCTCTACATCTTGATCATCATCCATTGGAACGCGTGCATCTACTTCCAGGTGAGCGCGTGGATCGGGTTCGGGGCCGACGAGTGGGTGTACTTCAACATCTCGGATGCCTACCCGGTGAACCAGTCCCTGACCCGTATGTACATATACAGTTTCTACTGGTCAACGCTGACGTTGACCACCATCGGCGAGACGCCCAAACCCGAGAAGGACATCGAGTATTTCTTCGTGGTGGTGGACTTTCTCATCGGTGTCCTCATCTTCGCCACCATCGTCGGTAACGTCGGTTCCATGATCACCAACATGAACGCATCACGGACAGAGTTCCAGCAGCGCATGGACGGCGTGAAGCAGTACATGGAGTTTAGGAAGGTGTCCAAAGACCTGGAGCGCAGAGTGATCAAGTGGTTCGACTACATCTGGACCAACAAGCAGTCCATGGACGAGGAGGCCGTGCTGGCCAACCTCCCAGACAAGCTGAAGGCAGAGATAGCCATCCACGTGCACCTGGAGACGCTGAGAAGGGTGGCCATATTCCAGGACTGTGAACCTGGTCTGCTCGTGGAGCTGGTGCTCAAGGTAAGACATAAGGACACTCTGGCAAACATGAGGTATTCACCCAATGCTGTTTCGATTTTGGGCCAGCGTCGAAGACGGTTGCCAACATTGAAACAGCATAGGGTGAATACCCCGTGTTTGCTCGGACTGCAGTGAAAAAGGCAAACGGCAGTAACTGCTTACTTGAAAAGTAAAAAATTACTGTTGTCGCTTTTGCGTACAACACAGTATCAGTGTGCATATGTTCAGCCTGATATTAAGATGACAGTGTAGCATTTTCACTGCCATGCATAATTGTTTCGCATCACAAAGACAAACAGCAGTATCTGCTCACTTGAAACAGATGCATTTAGCGCTATTTGTCTTTGCACTGCAGTATAATTTGGCTCACAATCCCGAATTTATTAATGCAGTTCGGTGCAGTATGCACAACCCTATAAGTAAATTAAAATCCAACCACAAGAAAATTTGAGTGTAATGGCGCAGACATGTGAATAACTAATTTAATTTAAATATTTGTTTGTTTGTTTGTTTGTTTGTTTGTTTGTTTGTGTGTTTGTTTGTTTGTTTGTTTGTTTGTTTGTTTGTTCGTTCGTTCGTTCGTTCGTTCGTTCGTTCGTTCGTTCGTTCGTTCGTTCGTTCGTTCGTTCGTTCGTTCGTTCGTTCGTTCGTTCGTTCGTTCGTTCGTTCGTTCGTTCGTTCGTTCGTTCGTTCGTTCGTTCGTTCGTTCGTTCGTTCGTTCGTTCGTTCGTTCGTTCGTTCGTTCGTTCGTTCGTTCGTTCGTTCGTTCGTCTGTCTGTCTGTCTGTCTGTCTGTCTGTCTGTCTGTCTGTCTGTCTGTCTGTCTGTCTGTCTGTCTGTCTGTCTGTCTGTCTGTCTGTCTGTCTGTTTGTTTGTTTGTTTGCTTGCTTGCTTGCTCGCTCGCTCGCTCGCTCGTTCGTTCGTTCGTTCGTTCGTTCGTTCGTTCGTTCGTTCGTTCGTTCGTTCGTTCGTTCGTTCGTTCGTTCGTTCGTTCGTTCGTTCGTTTGTTTGTTTGTTTGTTTGTTTGTTTGTTTGTTTGTTTGTTTGTTTGTTTGTTTGTTTGTTTGTAGTAAATGCCTACTTTTTCAAGTAAGCAGTTACTGCTGTTTGTCTTTGCACGACACCAATATAGCATGCATAATAATAAATAATCATGTATACAAGTTGCAATAAATACTATGCGTTGTTTTCAGCTAAAACTTGCCGTTTATAGTCCTGGAGATTACATCTGTCGGAAAGGTGATATAGGAAAGGAAATGTACATAGTAAAGAGAGGAAAATTAAGTGTAGTGGCAGATGACGGGAAAACAACGTTTGCCACCCTCGGCGAAGGCACGGTATTTGGGGAGATAAGCATACTCAACATTGCAGGTAGGAAACTGTGTGTTTTCACCACTGATAACGTTTAACCCTTTCAGTGCGGGGACCGTCTTTAGACGTCAGAATCTGACGTCTACAGACGTCAGATTCTGACGTCTAAAGACGGTACCCGCACTGAAAAAATAAAAATATTTCTAACGGCTGTAGACCCATCACATAGGTATCTCAAAAGAAGTAGAAAGAGCGAGCTAAGACATTTATGATGATTTCCGATTGAAAAAAGCTGTTGTTCTCTATAATTTATACACAATTTTTTTCAACGTTGTAATGGTTAAAATCGATTGTTTCGTGTAATTTTTCATCAGCTTTAAAAAAATGATGAAAAACGACTCGAAACAATTCCGCAGCACAAGATGAAATTCTACACTTTTGATGTAACCTAGTTTGCCTCTCAACTTTTAACCACACAGAAATATCATCATATATGCTGTGAACTGTGAATGAAAATCAGCATTATAATATTGCTAGATTGTCATATGCTTCGGCTCAAGAAAATATATGTATAAGTATTGTTTACCCACTTGAAGTCGTGGTTCGCGATAGCGAGACACAACTTCAAGTGGATTAAAATGTTAATTTTATAACTTTGCGCTCTAAAGGTTGACCTCATTGACCTTAAAAAAAACCCTACGCTTGTTCGGTAGCATATACATGATATATAAATGCCCTTGGAGTTGGAAGGTGCTAAACAGAAAGTGACAGTTTAGCACCTTCTAACTCCAAGGGGTCGATACGTGGATGCCCTCATATTGTAAACTCAAATCAGGGACAATGTTTACAAAAACTGGAACAGGAGAAAAGCAAAAATCCGCAGAGTGGGCTATTCCGATCTGTTTGTGATATATGATATACGGATGCCCTTGGAGTTAAAAGGTGCTAATCTGCCACTTTGAAACTGGCAGTTTAGCACCTTCTATCCGCAAAAGCATACATATATCACGAACAGATCGGAATATCCAACACTGAGAATGTTTAAGCCCTCATATTGTGAACTGTAATCAGGAAAATGTTTTACTTCCACAGGTAACAAAAACGGGAACAGGAGAACGGCGAACATTCGCAGTGTTGGCTATTCGGATCTGTTCGTGCTATCCAAGGACGACCTGTGGGACGCGCTGTCTGAGTACCCGGACGCCAAAGGCATCCTCATCTCCCGTGGGCGCCAGATCCTCATGAAGGACAACATCTTCGACGAAGAGATCGCCAGGAAACAGGACATGGAGCAGGAGAAGATAGAACAGCGGGTGGAGCGAGTGGACACCAGCCTCGACAACCTGCACACGAGGTTCGCAAGGCTACTCGCCGAGTTCAACTCCACCCAGCTGAAGCTGAAGCAGCGGGTCACGCGCCTGGAGTCGCGGCTGAAGCAGCAGAAGAACTACGACGCCGTGTCCGAGTCGTTTGATTCCTCGGACGGCGCGGACGAGGAGGGGCAGCCCCGATCGGGCTCCTCCCGGGCCGAGCACGGACACAAGCTGCTGAAAACGGACAGCGGTGTGTCCCGGAAATCTAACATGCAGCTGCTCAGCCCCATCAAATCTATGGAGTCGTGATTCCCCAGAAAGTAGACACTCACCCGATGCTGTTTCAATGTTAGGCCAGCGTTGAAGACGACGGGCCAACACTGAAACAACACTGAGTTGTCGAACAGGAGGCATTCGCACAATGGTTTTTTATTGTTGGGCCAACGTCGAGCACAGTGGGCCAACATTAAAACAGCTTTGGGAAAGGCTAAAATGATCTCAAATTTTACAGAGCTGCGTATGCCACTCCCTTGAAGTTGCGTCTTGCTGTTCGAGACGCAACTTCAAGGCGGTGAAAATCGTTCAATTTGGCTGGAATGACAGTATACACCCTTTTCAATAACAACACGCCACACAGTGACCAACGCTGAACTGTTTTGTTCAGACTAATTTTCACGCGAAAACTCGTGCAAAGAGTGTATTACTATCATGGCATGTTGGTATACAGCCACGATGTTCAGGGTGTTATGACAAAAAACAGTTGCAATATAGCCATTATTCTCTGAGCTGCTGTGTAGATAATCACCGCTCTATAAATAATTTATTTGACACTTTTCTTGAGATAATCCATATCTAGTTTGTTTGCTTATAATATTATGAAATCGTGAGAATTCAGAATTCTAAGGTGTGAATTCAGAATTCTAAGGGAGGAATTACAATTATTCTGCTTGTAACAGCCAGTTGACGTTGGCTTGCTGTTGACCAGGATATCCGTCCATTTAATGTTTTAATGCTACAACTTGTGGACCGTCCTTTTTGTGTTATTTAACCCTTTAACCGCCAAATTATTCAATCTGAATTTTCACCCACATGAAGTTGTGTCTCGCTGACGCGATCCACAACTTCAAGTGAGTGAAAATTATTCAAATTTGACACAGTGGCGGTCAACTACTTTCAAATATTGCTGATTGATGTCAAATTTTATCTTTAACATGTTTAAAAGGTGGTTCTTGATGTGCTAATAAAAAAATGAAAACCAGAATACATGCGGCACCGGCGGTTAAAGGGTTAAAGTGTGGATTAAAGACTAAACTTTTACATGCCTGACTTAGTTACTTGTTGGTCGAGCAGGTTTGTGTGTTACTCCAGACAATCGAAATGTTGACAGTCCTACTTATAACATAATATGTAGATATTTGAACCACAATTTGGGATATTCTGCGTGATAACTAAAACAGCGGGTTACACCATTACAATAAGTGAACAGTTTCTTCGTGGAATAATTGTAAAAAATTGTGTGTTGAGTGAGCTTAACACAATCACCCAAACACTAGAAATAGTAGCGTCCTGAAAACCAGAAAAAGTCTCAGAAGAAACAACAGGTCTAGCCCATATTGACTTAGCCCTTTAACCGCCGGACCCGATTATACTCGATTTTCACATTTTTGTATTCCCGTATTACATATCAGCTTTTAAACATGTTAAGATAAAACGTGACATCAATCAGCAGTATTTGAAAATAGTTTACCCCCGTTTCGTCAAACCTGAATAATTTTCACCCCCTTGAAGTTGTGGATCGCGTCAGCGAGACACAGCTTCAAGTGAGTGAAAATTCAAATTAGGAAACTTGGCAATTAAAGTGTTAGCACTTAAGGTGGCGACGCTGTAAAGTGGAGACCGGAGTTGTAAGCCTTTCAGGTAATTTAAGAATTTAAATTTTTACCAACTTGTTTCTCCACCGCGACTCGCATACTGTGAACCAGGTAAAAAAGAAAAAAGCCATAAAACTCGGTCATGGGAGACAAGTTATTACTGAAATAAAGTGTCAACGGTATTGACAGAATAATTATGTTGTTAGAGATGTTCAATTCATTACATAATTCAATTTGAATGATGTCTATTTTAAACACTATTTTTCATCGATTAATGCTGAAAATTGCGTCTGCAATTCCAGAATGCAAACCAATGACGTTCATGCAGAGCGGGTGTTTTAAAGTATATAATTAAATACTTATTACTATGAATTTCTTTGTAATGAAGAAAATAATGTTTTCTTTTTAATTAAATATATAAGGATATTACCTTTTTTTCAACACAAAGTAGCTGGTCATGAAGAGATCGTCGCCATGCAATTCAAATTATGAATTGTAGACATCTAAAGAAGACCTGATTATGAATTGTGAAAATCATTGTTGCAAGCCAACACAGCATGTATCTGATTTATATTGATGTATTTGTTATATATTTTAAATTTTCACCCATTTGAAGTTGTGTCTCGTTACCGCGACCAACAACTTCAAGTGGGTGAAAATTACTCATATTTGTTTAATTTGAGACCAAACATTTGTAAATCTTAATGTCTAGACACACATTTCATTTCTAATAACAGTGCTTTGGTAAACTAATAAAACACATTAAAAACGACAATAGTCGCGATAAGCATAAGGGATAATCACTTGGGGAACACTGCCCCTTCTTCTTTCTGTCCATTATGATATAGTATTTAGTATTTAGATAACAACGAAATGACTGACGATGATTTACTGATTCTGATATGTAATGCACTCAGCCACTTTCAACTAGTCATGGTTCACATGTGTATTCAAATAAAGGTCCCGAGAGAGTACCGGTGCGGAGATTACGGCACTGGTTAAATGTACAAAAAAGTCCCAATAGAGTATCAGTGCGGAAATTACGACGCTGGGTAACATAATATAATTTCGGATGATTTTTTCAGCGAGATTGCAGCGGCGGATCCCCTTGATTCTAAAACTAAGAAACGATATTGTGTTTTTTAAAGTTTGAATATCCAAAATATTTTCTATAGTGTTTTCGGGAGTGCCTTGTTTTAGTCCATTTGCATATTACCAATCTTGATTGATCCACTAATATTCGGATTAAATACATTGCGAGACATTAAAAAGGCATCCCTGTTCAAAATATTAAATACAATGTCATTGAATGTAAATAATTGGGAGAAGCAGATGTGTATACATAAATACATGCATGTATTATACATTCATGTATTTATTTATACACATCTGCTCTATTTATATCTTATGTATTTATATATATGAATTATTTGTATACAATACTATACATACAAATAATTTATATAGAAATACAGCATTATAGACATATATATAGCTATGTATAAAATATATATAACTTTTAATTGAAATATAATATACGACAAGATGATTTATTTCATTTTTATTTCTCACCATATTTATGCAAATTTGTTGTGTTAATTCATCATCTTTAAATAATTTGAATCACAATCCTAGTCATCGTTTGCCTATTGTATGATATTTTTAGCATTGACAACTGTAATATATTTGTTAATAAAGAACTTTTTCATAACTGATGTTTTATTTTATTTACCTAGAGCAAGGATACTACAACGTAGAAAGGATCAACCAATAATTCAAATCTGTGCAGGCATATAATCTGATATCTCAGTTTAATAGTGAGACATGAGCTGTGTCAATCTGCTTATTACTGCTGGAGGCTATATTCAGATATTATGTATGTGTCATCAACTTTATCGGCACTATTTTCACAAATACATACTAAAAAAAACACGTTTTAATAACGATGCAATGTATTTCTAGATCAAGACATATCATTAAGTCTCCGCCCGTCGCCACTGGTTTCTGCTCTCACTCGAAAACCCCTACTCGGATTATTTCCAAATATTTGCAGTATGCATACTGGCCCTGTGGAATTTGCCTGGTATTTTTTTTTGCGTTTTCCAGTTTCTTCAACAAAATCCAAGGTGGCCGCCAAAATCCTCTGGCGCACGCTACAGCTTGAACCGCTTCAATGATTTGTTTCATGTTTGGTTTAAAGGAAAGACCCTACCGTGGCCGTAAGCTGAAAAGCTTTTGCTGTGATTCTGATAATAAAAAACTTTGATTTTTTACGTTTTAGTATTTTAGCGGATATTTCTTTTCTGCTCATTTTGGCCATCATCAAAATTTGGTAATATAGCCATACACCCCTACTCGGATTATTTCTAAATATTTGCAGTATGCATATTGGCCCTGTGAAATTTGCCCTGTTAATTGTTTCGGCGTTTTTCAGCTTTTTCAACAAAATCCAAGATGGCCGCCAAAATCCTATGTCGCTCTCTAGAGCTTGAACCGCTTTATGGATTTGTTTCATGTTCAGTTTAAAGGAAAGACCCTACTCTGTACATGTCCTGATTAGTTTTTGATGTGATTCTAATAATAAAAACTATGATTTTTTTTACGTTTTAGAATTTTAGCCGATATTTTAGTTGTTGTTCTTTTGGCTATCATCAATATTTGGTAATATAGCTATACACCCCTGCTCGGATTATTGCTAAATATTTGCAGTAAGCATATTGGCCCTGGGGAATTTGCCCGGTAATTTTTTTATCGTTTTTCAGCTTTTTCAACAAAATCCAAGATCGTCGCCAAAATCCTATGTCACTCTCTAGAGCTTGAACTGCTTGATGAATTTTTTTCATGTTTGGTTCAAAGGAATAACCCTACCCTGGATGTGTGCTGATTAGTTTTTTGTGTGATTATGATAATAAAAACATATATTTTTTTTACTTTTTAGGATTTTAGCTGATATTTCAGTTTTGCTTTTTTGGCTATTATCTAAGTTTGGTAATATGGTTATACAGCTCAAATTTAATCTTTTGTGTATGCTCAATGGCCCTGAGAAAAAAGTCAGGAGAATTGTTTTTTTCATTTTTTCAACAAAATTCAAGATGGCCGACGAATCACATGTTACTCTGAAGAGCTTGAACTGCTTCACCGATTTGTTCTAAGGAAGCAACTTACCCTGGCCATATGTTGATTAGATTTTGGTGTGATTCTGACATCACATTTTCATGTGGTTTACATAAAAAATTGGTGACAGCACTATTTCTCTATATAATGTACTATGTGGGGCGAGTGGAGACGCAAGCTTTGTCCCTCGGGTAAATCTAGCTTACATTGTTTCACCCAGTTAGTAGAAACCACGAAAGGTAAAATCCAACACGCCTATTATTATTGTGGTGCTGTCGCGAATAGAAAGGATGTCATTTGAATGTGATTTTGGCGAGGTTTTTGGGTGTCTATTTTCAAATTCAGGGTGAATTCTAAGGTGGAAGCTTAGGCCAAACCCTATTAAATGGGCCTAATATCAGGCTACACGTTTGAATGGACTACCGATGTTAGAAAATTGTAGACGGACAGGCGGGGGAAGACAGATGTTGAACAACAGACAACGACAGACAGGTTTGATTATTGATTTTGACAGGAAAAAAATTGTTGAATCACAATCTGAAATATTATTTACAGTGGTATATATGGATTTTGTGAGCAGCAAACAATAGTCAAAATAGTGTTTTACAAAAAACATGAGCTATATCAACCAGTTCAGACGATTGTTTTAAATCTGACATACGCCGACAGCCAGCGGTTGGCCGTGGACGCCATTTTGAATACCTGAAAACATAAATTTATTGGTCAATGATACACAATCATGTCCTACAATAATTGGTATTAAGTTGGTTTGGTAGTAATTTTGCAAGGTCAAGTGAAAAATTGTAACTGGAATATAATATATATAAGGGTATTTTCCAAATCCTAAAAGACCCTAAAATGATCCTACAATAATAAATATTATTGTTATTTTAGCAGTAATCTTGGTTTCAGGACCAGATTTTGGGTGAGTCCCTAAACTAAGTTACAAAAATGATTTTTCTACAGCGCCGGCCCAACATTGGCTTTATGTTTTTCTACTTGTATATTAGTCCATGGGCCAGATCCCGAAAAGGCTATATTTAAGGAGTTCGTTGCACCCCCCTTGCAACTTTGGTTTGATGCTTCTAGCAGGTTCCTGGGTCATATAAGACAACATTTTCACTTGTTGTCAGTTGCACAACCTGGGCAGTAATTTTGACAACAGCATTCTGTACGTGGGGGGGTCGGCAAAAATTCGGAGAAAATCAGATAATGCAACTATGAGCTTGAACCTTTTTTATGTTTCATCTTGTGTAAAGTCACCAAACATTTACAAACACACACATGCATGTGTATCAAAGTAGCCGTAGTATGAAATCATTTTTACCCCTCGGCCCATTGGGCCCGAAGGGATACATGTATTGTCGTCCACTTCGTGCGCCGCCGCTGACGTCTCCGCCGCCGCACACAGCCTTTTGGTTACTACACCAACATATTGACATTGCATCAGATTGAATTCATAATTCATAAAACTTTCAACCCCTCCCATTTTTTTATCCAAGGTCAAGGTCAAAGGTCAAGGTCTAAGATTCAACAAAATTCTTGCTAATGCTATAACTTAAAATAATAATTATTGGATCTCTCCAATTTTTTTTAAATGAAGTTACCCATGAGAATGGAGATGACTTGATTAGATTTCCAGCTTTCCACCGATAATCATACTGGCCGCCACCTGGAGACTAAATATCTTCGCAGGGGCACCATCTAGAGGTGTGATTGACCGTGGCAGAGGTCCATAAGGATTATTCAACACATCTTGCATGCTCATCCGCCTATGCTGCGCTATGACGACCATCCTGGCAAACAGGTCTATATCAGCCTTGATGACGATATCACGATATCACAGCGCTTTGGTTTTCTTTGACTTCATCAGGTTTTGGAACGTCTGTAGTTTCGCCTTTGACAGTGGAGCGAACAAGTCAACATCACGTGTTTGCAGTCTCTTCTCAACGAAAGTAGTGAACGCATCATTTCCGTTCTGCTCTGCAGTCAGCAAATAATCTGCAATGTCATTGGGTTACAGGATTTAAATGGGATCATCCAGCTCTCGATGGTGTACATGACTTTGTGGACATCATCTGCATCATTCTTCGTGTGTGGCACACTAGCATCCTTGTGCTCCTTGCTTTCAGCGTCGTAGATACCTGATCATCTGGTCCACGGGCACTATTTGAGCTGCGCTGGACTGTAAACTGGTCGCTCTCAAGCATGGCATTGGCATGAAGATGTGTCCGTGGCAGCAGCGTTATCTTGCACCAGTAAATAGACAAGTACCTCGCATAGTTTGTTCTGTCATAGGCAAAGACCCATGGAAGCATCTCACACATGTGCAAACTCCAGATTCCCTCTCGCGTTGCTCGGGTGAATCGTAGCAGCAGGCAGACCAGGTCTATGTATGAATCCCAGAAGACAGCAATAGGTTGCACGGAACATTTCAAGAAGTAGTTGGAACTTCGGTGAATCGAGCAAGACACCGAGGGATGGTGCTGCTCACGGCTGCATTGAACCCGGACCAGTCTGACACTTTCTGTGGTGCAACGTCATCATCATCATCATCATGACGGCATCGTAGCATAAGCCTGGCAGTATATCTTCCCACCTAGCTTCGTCTACAGACTCGGTAAATTCTGGAGATCTCAGGTCTTCATCACCGATGGCCATCTTGACAGGACTGCATCGTGTTCCAGCAATGTATGGCAGAATCCTGCTGGGCTGAAGAGTGAATTACCTCTTTCGCTTTCCTCTTGTCCTGGTATTTTGGGCACGCGGTTCAGATGCCACAGCACCACTAGGCTGAACAGCTCTCTATATGATGATTCCATTTGTGTAGTGGGGTGTACCATGGCCACTCAGAGTTTCTTCGTTAATGCTGTCCCAGCACATGACAACAGCTACATTGGGTTGGATGTTGGGAGGTGTGTAGATGGCACCACCATCTTCAACTAACCCAATGTGCCTCTCTGCTATTGCTGTCTCCACCTACTGGATAAGACTGTTCAATAGTAGTCATCACCCGTCCACTCAAAACGCAGTGCAGGAGACCTTGAGCAATTGACATGACGTGCCTGTGCTTTTGGTTGGACAGTGTAGAGTCTGCAGACCCTGCCTCGTCATCTGAATCTCCACACAGCACCCATGCCAGCAGATTCTACACCAGATCAGATGTTGGTGGCCATGCCATTATATTGCGGATGGTCATGAGCTCTGCTCGAATTATCTGTGCACATCTGAACACTTGGTGAACCTTGTTATGGGTATTTTTTCCACTGGTGTGGTAGTGGGGCATTTGTCATTTCAGTTGCAACTACAACAGCTTCAACCGCCTGGCCAGTAGATACATCATTTGAGAAAATGATCTCCGTTTCCGTCTTGTTATGTGGCTGCCAAAATGACAATCTGTCACCGTAGTGCTACTGCTTCTGAGTCTGGCTTTGAACCTTTAAGTGCAGTAGTTCTGGGCATCTATGTCAGCCTGTTCCAGCATGTCGAAGTCGGTGTCCCGCAGCTCTGTCATCTTCATGATATTCATGTCATCAAATACCTTCTCATCCACAACACCAACTATGTGTGAATGCAGTTTCGTAGCCATCATATCTAGTGGTGCCTTCCGTAGCATGTTTTGTGATTCTTCACTTCGATAACGATTGACTTTGTCTCTTATTTTGGTCGTCTTTCTGCTCTGCCACTTCTAGTAGTTTCTAGCTTGCCTGGATAGATAGGCATTGCGTCAGTGTTTCACGTTTTCATCCTGACTGCCGCCGTTCCTGATGACAGAAGATGCAACTATCTTCCCTTGGTGTAGGCGTTGATGATCGACTTCTCTCACATTAGTGCTGCTGTTTACTTGTGCACTCGTGGATGCCTGTTCTGATGACCAGTCTCCACGTTCCCTTTTGTCTTACAGTATCTTGATTAGGGTCTTGTTGATGTATGTCTGGTAGTACAGACGATGATAAGCTCCAGCTGGACCCTCGTCCCAGTGTACCTTCAGCTGCTCGTGAGCATCATCTTGGCTCTATTCAGCTGATTCTTGAAACTTTTTCCAGCTCGCTGCCGTGAAAGGAATCAGTTCACCAGAGACGGGCCTCACATGCAGTTTGGGTCCTGACGAGGAACTTTTGCAGTAGGGGCACCCAGAGTGCCTGCCGACTCAGCCATATCCTGAATATTCAGTGATATGAGCAATCAGACAGGTATAATAATCGGCGCTATCAGCAAATGCTCATTTTTGTGATTCATTAGTGTGCCAACTTAGCCTACATTACTAAGACATCGGCATGGTATCTGATATTTAAACTTATATTACATGTCAGTCTGGTGGTAAGAATCGGGGGACCCGTAAGCAGAGCTACATTTCTGAAATAAAGTGCTGTAGTCAAATATGTTACCTAACCTTACCGTAATTACACTTTACTATAATATCATGGGACGTCAGGCTATAAACCAAAAACATCCACTTTCTGCAATCCTGTTCATAACTCTGGTAACAAAGATTCTGAAAATAATACATTTGCTGCAATTGCGCAAATTATTGAAGATACGTGAATTATTTCTTCGGCGGGTCACAACTGCATTTTGCTGAGGCAAGAGGTGCTGTCTTCTCACCAAAGCAGTTGAAATAATATTTACTAACAAAACATAACCATAAATATTCATATATTATTTATATAGAATATCTAAAACAATAAAAACATGAAAAAGTCAAAAATTTTGGCCCAAAATGCAATAAATATGCGCGAAATTTACCTAATTACCTAATAAACATGTTTTTTAGGTAAATTTCAACTTCATTGAGGGTGTGAGAACATAATGAGGCCCCCCAAAATTAGTGGAACACAATTTTAACCCGCCAGGACACTGTACCAATAATGGACGGAAAACCCTTTTTTTCGCCGACCCCCCGCTTACAAAAAGCTGTTGTCAAAATTACTGCCCAGGTTATGCAAATGACAACAAGCGAAATTGTGATCTTATATGACATGGGAACCCACTGATGGGGGGGGGGGTGCAACGAAAATGCATATTTCTGGATCTGGCCCATGGACTATATAGGAAGAGACTCGCACACACACTGTGAGCCAGTCTGCCTATATTCCAATGATGCACGTACACCAGGTGGCTCTTAAGCTGATTAAAGCGAACAACGGGATAGGCGGGCTGCTGTGCTGAGCAAAACCAGAAGGAATTATTTAACTATAATGTCCTTAAATCACCGATGACCTAGTTTTGACCTAGATTGACCTCTCGTTTTACAAACTCACGTAATTTTCACTTGAAGTTGTGGATCGCGTTAGCGAGACACAACATTTGAAATGAATTGCTCAGGGCTCTTCTTAGATCACTGCTGTCGAACTTCTGTCACCAGTTCCTGGGAGTGAAAAATGGCTTTAATATGTTATATATAATTATTCAACATTTACAACGCTGAAATACTTTTTTTTATAAACCATGAAGACCAAAGATTTTTGTCAATTTGAAATCATCATGAATGTCTCAGTTAGCTCTCTCCGCTTCATTTAAATACTTATATGGGTAGGCATATACGGCCATTATTTTTTTTTAAATTATTCCAGTGCGACCGGGGATCGTATTTAGACGTCAGATTCTGACGTCAAAACACGATCACCATCCTGTAAGAGTTAAACTGATGTACAATACTTGTGGTTTTCTGTCACTTGAAGTCGCAATCCACAACTTTAAGTGATTGAAAACTTAAATTGAATGGCTCAAATCCCAATGAGTTAAATGACGCAATACGTTAATTCCGCTACGTCAATCAGTGCTCATTTCAGAACGTTTCAATGGGTTTGACTATTTTAATTAACCTTCAGATTTGAATATCTGCCACAATTTTTACATCATGATGAATACACAGATCTCATTTGTGCTCAAAGTAGTGAACCACTATGAACCGTATTAGCAGCAGACGTACGGATTTACCACGCTTAAAGCGACTCAGTGTGATGACATTATTTTTGTTGTAAATTTTATAATGAAGTAGTGTATCCTACAGATAAACACTTTTTTTTAGATTTTTAAAAACATTTCCTAATACATATAACAATATGTATAGGAATCCAGGAATAACCCAAACATACAGTGTATTGACCTAAAGAATGGTTGCATGCTAGCACCGTATTGGGCCACAAGTTCATGTCGTCGGCCCAGCGTTGAACAGGCCATCGATGCTGTGGGGAGACCCCCGATCGTCGCGTTCCCAGACCAATTAAGGGCGGCAGCTATCAATGCAACCAAGTGGTTGCTTTGATCATGCCGTCTGAGAGGGTGGGTATCTGGGGCAGTTTTGTTTACATGACAATATACATCATGGAAATAAAACTAGTTCAGGCGTCTGCAGACCCTGCCTCGTCATCTGAATCTCCACACAGCACCCATGCCAGCAGATTCTACACCAGATCAGATGTTGGTGGCCATGCCATTATATTGCGGATGGTCATGAGCTCTGCTCGAATTATCTGTGCACATCTGAACACTTGGTGAACCTTGTTATGGGTATTTTTTCCACTGGTGTGGTAGTGGGGCATTTGTCATTTCAGTTGCAACTACAACAGCTTCAACCGCCTGGCCAGTAGATACATCATTTGAGAAAATGATCTCCGTTTCCGTCTTGTTATGTGGCTGCCAAAATGACAATCTGTCACCGTAGTGCTACTGCTTCTGAGTCTGGCTTTGAACCTTTAAGTGCAGTAGTTCTGGGCATCTATGTCAGCCTGTTCCAGCATGTCGAAGTCGGTGTCCCGCAGCTCTGTCATCTTCATGATATTCATGTCATCAAATACCTTCTCATCCACAACACCAACTATGTGTGAATGCAGTTTCGTAGCCATCATATCTAGTGGTGCCTTCCGTAGCATGTTTTGTGATTCTTCACTTCGATAACGATTGACTTTGTCTCTTATTTTGGTCGTCTTTCTGCTCTGCCACTTCTAGTAGTTTCTAGCTTGCCTGGATAGATAGGCATTGCGTCAGTGTTTCACGTTTTCATCCTGACTGCCGCCGTTCCTGATGACAGAAGATGCAACTATCTTCCCTTGGTGTAGGCGTTGATGATCGACTTCTCTCACATTAGTGCTGCTGTTTACTTGTGCACTCGTGGATGCCTGTTCTGATGACCAGTCTCCACGTTCCCTTTTGTCTTACAGTATCTTGATTAGGGTCTTGTTGATGTATGTCTGGTAGTACAGACGATGATAAGCTCCAGCTGGACCCTCGTCCCAGTGTACCTTCAGCTGCTCGTGAGCATCATCTTGGCTCTATTCAGCTGATTCTTGAAACTTTTTCCAGCTCGCTGCCGTGAAAGGAATCAGTTCACCAGAGACGGGCCTCACATGCAGTTTGGGTCCTGACGAGGAACTTTTGCAGTAGGGGCACCCAGAGTGCCTGCCGACTCAGCCATATCCTGAATATTCAGTGATATGAGCAATCAGACAGGTATAATAATCGGCGCTATCAGCAAATGCTCATTTTTGTGATTCATTAGTGTGCCAACTTAGCCTACATTACTAAGACATCGGCATGGTATCTGATATTTAAACTTATATTACATGTCAGTCTGGTGGTAAGAATCGGGGGACCCGTAAGCAGAGCTACATTTCTGAAATAAAGTGCTGTAGTCAAATATGTTACCTAACCTTACCGTAATTACACTTTACTATAATATCATGGGACGTCAGGCTATAAACCAAAAACATCCACTTTCTGCAATCCTGTTCATAACTCTGGTAACAAAGATTCTGAAAATAATACATTTGCTGCAATTGCGCAAATTATTGAAGATACGTGAATTATTTCTTCGGCAGGTCACAACTGCATTTTGCTGAGGCAAGAGGTGCTGTCTTCTCACCAAAGCAGTTGAAATAATATTTACTAACAAAACATAACCATAAATATTCATATATTATTTATATAGAATATCTAAAACAATAAAAACATGAAAAAGTCAAAACTTTTGGCCCAAAATGCAATAAATATGCGCGAAATTTACCTAATTACCTAATAAACATGTTTTTTAGGTAAATTTCAACTTCATTGAGGGTGTGAGAACATAATGAGGCCCCCCAAAATTAGTGGAACACAATTTTAACCCGCCAGGACACTGTACCAATAATGGACGGAAAACCCTTTTTTTCGCCGACCCCCCGCTTACAAAAAGCTGTTGTCAAAATTACTGCCCAGGTTATGCAAATGACAACAAGCGAAATTGTGATCTTATATGACATGGGAACCCACTGATGGGGGGGGGGGTTGCAACGAAAATGCATATTTCTGGATCTGGCCCATGGACTATATAGGAAGAGACTCGCACACACACTGTGAGCCAGTCTGCCTATATTCCAATGATGCACGTACACCAGGTGGCTCTTAAGCTGATTAAAGCGAACAACGGGATAGGCGGGCTGCTGTGCTGAGCAAAACCAGAAGGAATTATTTAACTATAATGTCCTTAAATCACCGATGACCTAGTTTTGACCTAGATTGACCTCTCGTTTTACAAACTCACGTAATTTTCACTTGAAGTTGTGGATCGCGTTAGCGAGACACAACATTTGAAATGAATTGCTCAGGGCTCTTCTTAGATCACTGCTGTCGAACTTCTGTCACCAGTTCCTGGGAGTGAAAAATGGCTTTAATATGTTATATATAATTATTCAACATTTACAACGCTGAAATACTTTTTTTTATAAACCATGAAGACCAAAGATTTTTGTCAATTTGAAATCATCATGAATGTCTCAGTTAGCTCTCTCCGCTTCAATTAAATACTTATATGGGTAGGCATATACGGCCATTATTTTTTTTTAAATTATTCCAGTGCGACCGGGGATCGTATTTAGACGTCAGATTCTGACGTCAAAACACGATCACCATCCTGTAAGAGTTAAACTGATGTACAATACTTGTGGTTTTCTGTCACTTGAAGTCGCAATCCACAACTTTAAGTGATTGAAAACTTAAATTGAATGGCTCAAATCCCAATGAGTTAAATGACGCAATATGTTAATTCCGCTACGTCAATCAGTGCTCATTTCAGAACGTTTCAATGGGTTTGACTATTTTAATTAACCTTCAGATTTGAATATCTGCCACAATTTTTACATCATGATGAATACACAGATCTCATTTGTGCTCAAAGTAGTGAACCACTATGAACCGTATTAGCAGCAGACGTACGGATTTACCACGCTTAAAGCGACTCAGTGTGATGACATTATTTTTGTTGTAAATTTTATAATGAAGTAGTGTATCCTACAGATAAACACTTTTTTTTAGATTTTTAAAAACATTTCCTAATACATATAACAATATGTATAGGAATCCAGGAATAACCCAAACATACAGTGTATTGACCTAAAGAATGGTTGCATGCTAGCACCGTATTGGGCCACAAGTTCATGTCGTCGGCCCAGCGTTGAACAGGCCATCGATGCTGTGGGGAGACCCCCGATCGTCGCGTTCCCAGACCAATTAAGGGCGGCAGCTATCAATGCAACCAAGTGGTTGCTTTGATCATGCCGTCTGAGAGGGTGGGTATCTGGGGCAGTTTTGTTTACATGACAATATACATCATGGAAATAAAACTAGTTCAGGCGTTTTCAAGGCTTTAAAATGTGTTTTTTATCTATGTTTTTTTATTTTATTGATGATCAGTATAATATATAGTATTATAGCCTCATATAAAGTAAATTTTCAAAATTGAAAAATTGTAAATGCTCATCCCAAGGAGTTACTTCAAGCAGAAAGCAACGCATAATGTAGGGCCACCGTCTGCGACGCTGACCTAACACTATGCCAACATAGTTGGTGGGGAACAAAATTATGGTCTAATATAATTCGTCAGGCCCTGTAAAAGATATCAAAAGAAAGTTATGGTCTCATCTGGGTTAATTTACTTGAATACTAGTATGGTAAAAAAATCTTCAGCAGATGAATAACAACAGATAAATGATAAATCATATAGCATTTCCTGCACAAAATTAAACAGTTAATGCTGCTGTAGCCGTTCTTTTCCTTTGTAATCATGGTAGTCATTCATGTCACAAAAAAAATTCATTGAGCAAAGTCATCCTAATTATTGATAATCAACTAGATTTTCTTATATCACATATCTCATTCTGTACGACTTTGTATTAAGAAATTATTATGACTAGGCTTTGTGTATGTGTACAGCGAAATTGTTTTTGGGTATTTTTCATTCATGAAATTGATGAAATTGATGACGCAGCTTGGAATTGTTCCGCCTTTAAATGAATGAAAAATAATATTATTCATGATAAAAATACGCCTCAAAATTGTATTTATTATAGTGAGGTGGCTTAACAACATTATATTTACTTGCCAGACAAAAGTGGCAATTTTTCTACACAGACTCAGGAACATGTATGGACCAGAAAAATCTATTTATTTTTGAAAAAGTAATATTGGATTTGATGGTATTTTGGCATTTATCAAGCTAAAAAAGTTTTTTTCCAGGTTTTTTTGACATAATTATAATAATTCTCTAACGTTAAAAAAATGCGCTTATTTTCAGATAATAGTGTGTAGACAATGCAATGTTGCCATTCTGATTTGTGAGGCCACAATTATTGCACCTTTTCTTCTTTATTAGTGAGTTAGTTTGTTGTCTGTTTGTACATTAACGCTGGCATTAACGATTTGCATTTTAGCTATGT
>OZ024913.1:28652279-28663877 GCA_964017125.1 Flabesymbios commensalis | reverse complement strand
CATGCTTATTGCACTATTATCAGGTGGAGGAGAGTACCTTGATGATAGCTGAATTAAACATGAATTATAAAAATACCTAATTTTTTAGACCCATTAAAGCGTAGAAATTGTATTACAAAATGCAAAGTTAAGACAAACACGCTAAAAAAACTACAACTAGTTTTATTTATCACATAATTAATAATTTTTGTGTGAATGGCGGCCATTTTGTATTTTTGCCGCTTTTAAGGTCAAATAATGGGCAAATTCTTTAGAGCAAGCATTTTTTTTAAGTACAATAATTTATCTAACAGCATGCCAAATTGACACTTTTTGTCCGCATGTAAATATATCGGTGAAATTTATCCCTAAGCCAACTCACTATTTATCATATCAAATATAATCATCCTATCATTAAAGCCAACTCGCTAGGTGCCTCTGCGAATTTAACACAATCCACGTGGCATGCCTTTTCATTGTCATTCAATAGGGGTTATCTATTAGACGTCGTCATAATATAACGGGTTTATTTTTTCAATTATTTTAGTTACTTAAAAGAAGTGTCAGATAATCAGAATTACCTGAATATATAAATTATCTAAATTTAGGATGATGAAATAATATAGTAGAACAAGCAAACAAGCATGCATGCATTATGCTATAGGTAGAGTCGTCACACTGCAAGGCTGACGAAACACTGCAAGCCGAACTCTATTAAGTCGGAAAAAAGCTCACAAAACTGGCGAGAAAAAAAGTTAAATTTAATTTATATGAACGCAAGAAGTTTAAAATCCATCAACGAAAAAAACTACAAGAGAAATCAGCTAAACGACATTGTTAGTGTCAGTGAATGTGATCTATGTGCAATAACAGAAATATGGTTGAATGATAATACATCAGATTGTGAATTATGTTCAGACGAGTTTATCATTTATCGCAAAGACAGAAGCTCAACCATCCCTGGCAAGAGGGGTGGAGGCGTAGTACTTGCTGTTAAGAAAACATAAATTCTTGTAGAAAACCTGAACTGGAACCAGACAAAGAAATATTTTTCTGCGAAATCGAATGTTTAAAAAATAAACAAGTACCTTTAATTTTACTATACAGACCAACGTCATCTGATATCTCATGTTTTTCTCGTGCTTTATAGCATGTAATAGCTAAAACATCAAATAAATACGAACGTATATATGTATTGGGTGATTTTAACATACTTTCTGGCAACTAGAAATGTGAGCTGTACTCCAGTAATATTACATCACAGTCCATGGTTTGTGATGTGATTAATCAGTTCTCATTTCAACAGCTTAATACAGTACCCTCTAATGTCAAGAGAAACATGCTTGATCTAGTATTTACTAATGCACCTGGATTATTTTCGAGTCTTGATTTATATCTTGTAGACCTATCTAGTGATCACAAAGTTCTTGATTTTAGTATTTCATTGCCAAATCTTTCGTCAGATACATGTGATATTTGAAAGGTATTTAATTACAAAGCTGCAGATTGGGACGATCTTAGACAGGCTTTGAAACAGGCTGATCTATGTGAGATAATTCGTGCATGGGAAAACTGGTTATCCCGTGTTTTGTGTATTGTCAATGATAAAATATCAACGGTCACGATTAAAGATAAATCTGGTCCTCCCTGGATCGACAGTGAAGTTAGACACCTGCACAAAAGTGATGCTGGGGGAAAGCGATTTTTAAGTTATTTTAAAAAACAAACAAATAAAAAATGTTCCTCAAACTGTTAAATTAAATTAAACAACATCTTCTGATAGCAAGGTCAAATGCAATATTTATGTTTAATGCTCATTTGTATTCTTCATTTAGTATTTGTCATGACACTGATGCAATATTTGCGCTTATCGATGTTTAACATAATTAAACATTTTCTAAAGTATTTTTTTCTACTCAAGAAGTGTATACCTTGATAAGCAGATTAGATGTTAACAAAGCGCATTATGTCAAACAATCTCAGTTCAAACATTGATTTAGAAGGTCATGTATCTGATTGGTTACCAGTCCTCTCTGGGGTACCCCAGGGATCAGTTCTGGGGCCACTCTTTTATATTTTACTTATAAACAACATGACTTTATCTATTGTGTCTGATTAGAGCAGACCTACTCAGTCAAGGTGGTGCCATATGGCACAGTGGGAACATTGCACCATGTCAGTGACGATAAACGTTTATGTTTGCATCCCACTTCAAGGCAGTATAACATTTCCTTTGCAATGATATCTTTTTGTGTTTTCTTGTGATGTTTCGTGACTGGAGCCAATAACTTTGCTCATTTCTGCTTGACACCATGGTTGGAAACACTACCTGAAGTAGATGTAGATACAGTTGATTGTATGGGTTCTGTTGGTGGATTATTTTCTGTCTGCTTCTTTGGTCGCCCTGGCCTCTTTTTTGGTTGTGTATGTTGGCTTTCTGGAACCACGTTTATATCTGAGTCGCATGGTTTTCGCATGGAGTTTCTGCTGTGCAAGGATTCTACTTCTTCTTGTGCTTCTTCGTGGTTTGTAGCCACTTTTCTTCCTATATTTAGCTGACTTGCCTGTCTCTGGTCCCCTGGACTGATCTACGTACAGAGTTTTTAGACTGAGATTCGTCAACCAATGCGCTGTCAGCTTCTGATTCGGGCTATTCATCTTCTAACAAGATCGACAGTTGGGGAACTTGCGATGAAAGTAACCCAAACAGGGGATCACCCAGCTCACTATCCCAGCGCATGGTGGTGTTGTTGTGCGAGGGTGAATCATTAAGCAGCTCATCAAGTGAATTTGCACTGGTCGCACGTTGACTGGTCTTGTGCCTGCCACGTGCTGATGATAGACTACTTGATGGCGTTTAATGGGGTCTGAGGTAGAGTAAATGTGAAATTCTTACTGTTAATCGCCGTGAGGCACCAGTATTTTTCAAATTATATGTTAAACGGCAATAGTTTAGAGCATGTTACATCGTTCAAAGACTTGGGTATACTTGTCTCCTCTGATTTAGGTTGGAATGGACACATCGATAATGTTGTAAGTAAATGCAATCGTGTTAATGGTATGACCAAGCGAGTTGTTGAATATCATGCTCCCAATAATGTCGCATTTAGCTTGTACAAAACATTAACAAGGATAACAAATAGCATAGTTGAAGATAGCGCTCCGGTTTGGTCTCCTCAAATGCCAAGGAGGTAACAAAGCTTGAAAGTGTACAACGAGGAATGACACGTTTTGTGACAAAATTTTATAGCCGCGGTTACCAGGACAGGTGTATTGACCTGAATTTATCACCTTTGTGTTTCAGACGTGAAATTTCAGATCTTGTTTGTTTCTAGAAGTGTTTATTATGATAATATTAAACTTCCAATTGAAAATTATACTCAGTTTATTGACAATACATAATGTAGGTCTGGTGACTGCAGCTTGCTTTTAAAACCTTTGCTGACAAAAACCGAGACGTTTAAAAAAAATCATGTTCCTATAGAATTGTAAGTGAATGGAATTATCTTCCAATACAGATCCGGGATTCTACTTCTGTTAACTCGTTCAAAAAACAGCTAATGCTTCACTATAAGTTAAAGTTACAAGTCATTTAATGTTAACGACGTGTTCTTGGACGCCTGCTTGCAGATGTCAGCCGTGTGTGTGTAATATAATAAAAAATATGTTTCTGTGACATTATTTTGAAATTTTGAAATATTTATTAACATAATTATAAACTATATTAATCTTTTAGTCATTATTATTGGATATGTTTATTTTAAATAATATTTTACTTTAAGCATTGTTTGCTCAGCTTTATAAGATTTTAACAATATATCTGTCGAATTGTTTGAACATTGTAATAGTGTATAAACAGTTTGTTTTTTACATTAAGGGTAGTGGCCTCGTATAGGTGCTGGTCACCTGTCTCCACTTGCCTCTATATGTACAGTGTTATTCTTGTCTATTGTACACTCATATACTTCTACTTATAGAAAGCTTAATAAATATTTAATAACACATAGTTGTATTATCGTCTTTAAAACAACTCTTAATATAGTATAGTTTTATTGTATTATCATGATATTATATGGTATTTGGCTCGAGTGTATAATGAAATAAACTTGTGTGGTGGCTCAGGGCACCCTGGTCACCTTCTACTTGCTCCGCAGTCAAGCAAATATCTACAACGTTGAAATTGTGAAGATCTTATAAAACTAAAATAATGATATTGTTATAATGTTGCATGCTTTTAAATATTGCTCCACTTGTAGTTGTTTTATAAGTTTCTACGCTTTCCAGAGTTTTTTTTTTGCTACTTCTTACTAATATGTAGTTATTTTATCTCTGGCTTAAGCGCGGGATACAAAAAAATATGTATAATATATTTATATTTAATTTTACTTTTAAGTGTAATTTTAAATGTAATTACCATGTATATAAATTGCATCCTGCATGTCGAACTTAGTTAGGGTGCTGGTCACCTGTATGCGACATCCTGATGTACACAATTTTATTTACAATTGCATATTTGTGCGATTAGTGTATATTTGTGTATATAAAGCCTGATAAATAAAATAAATGAATAAATAAATAGAAAATAAAACGCGTCAGCATTAGATACATTAGATAAACTTTGAACATTCATCAATATAAGGTTTGATACATACAAAGTTTTTATTCAGATTATTGTTATTACAAAATACATCTGCATAATGATATAAATAATTATAATAAGCGGAAAGCCTCGTCGCAGTGTATATGGCACAAATATATGTAAGGCGTGAAGTCGTCAACCACCCGCAGGGTCGTCAACACTGCCACAAAAACAATGTCCAGAGAAAGGTTTACAAGTGGAATCACAATGAATCACAATGAAACGCTTGACCCATGAGCAACTTACGATAACAATGGAAAAAACACGTGCAATTTTAACCCTTAAAGCGCTGAAATACTTTCGCATAAACCATGGAAAATAACGGTTTTTTCAATTTTATATCGGCATAAATGTCTCATTGGGCTCTTTCTGATTCATTTGAATACCTATGTTATGGGTTTACGGCCCTTAGAATTACTTTTGCTCTTACAGTGCGGGGATCGACTTTAGACGTCAGAATCTGACGTCTACAGACCTCAGATTCTGACGACTAAAGTCGGTCCCCGCACTGTAAGGGTTCAAATATTTGGATATTTAAAAATAAAAATAACGTTTTTTTATCAACGCTTGTAAGAAAGCGGATAAGTGAGCGAATATTGCTTCACCTCTGGGGACCGACATTAGACGTCAGAATCTTACGTTCATAGGTGTCAGATTTTGACGTTTAATGTTGATTCCCGCACTGAAATTTAAAAGATTTAAAAAGGCCGTAGACCCATAACATAGTCATAGGTATTCAAATTAAGCGGAAAGAGCTGACTAAGACATAATCATTATTTAATGATGACTTCAAATTGGTATCCATGTTCATACAAATATATTTCAGCGTTCGAAGGTTAAGTCATGAAGATGCCCCGAAGCATTGTTTGGCATTCCGGAGAACGGATTTAATTGCATACACCTAGTATATAATTATACAATGTTTTTGCAAATAAAATGATCTCGAAAATGTATTAATAATATATTACAATTTTTTTAGATTTTTTTATCCACTTATCATTTTCATCGACGAGAAGTCGATAATTGCAACATCAATTGGTGGCTTGTAGTCGGCCCTCTAACCCTTATATCACTGAGCTATTCAAATTATTTTTTCAGTCACTCGAGGTTGTGTCTCGCTACCGCGATACACAACCTCAAGTGACTGAAAATGAATGTGATTTGTCAAATTTAAGTCCCAATATAAATCAGTGTTTCAAGATTGAGGGCATATTTTACCGTGAACAGCTCGTTATCGAGGGTTAAACAGGAGCTAATAAAACACCGGATGTCTACTGCAGTCGACATCAATGTTCTAAGGCCTAATCCTTACAGAGACTGATACCAAGGAATATTTGCTGATACTGACTGTAGCGGCTTGTAGTGTTTGAAGATTTTAAACGTAGAATTATTTATTTGTTAACCTCTAAAAAGCTAAGCGCGACTAAAGTCGTTTTCAATCAGTTTTATTTAACTTGTTTTAGCAGATCAAATCACTGTAATTGGGAATTAAATAAGTGTTTAAAATCAAGTTTTGAAAATGTTTGGTCTGAAAAACAAAACAAATAAAATTATGAGGCATTTTCACCCACTTGAAGTTGTGGTTCACGGTAGCGAGACACAACTTCAAGTAGGTGAAAATGTAATTGATTTAATTTAGCGGTCAATTTAGCAGTTAATTTAACGGTCAACTTATAATTTCGTATCTTTTCAATGTGGAAGGATCAGAAAATACAAGGATGTTAATACTCCATCTCCCTCTGCTGGTCATAGAACGCGCAGTCATCGTTTATAAAAATGGATCATTTTCACAAAGTGTTACATAAACGGGTGTTAAGATTCCATCTCCTTCTCCTCATCGTAGAAGCCTGTGTCTTCGTAGAGCGCCGTGTTGTCCATAAAGACAAGGGTGTCTCTTTAGATCGATCATAAAGTGCACCACTGCCGGGTGTTAAGATTCCATCTCCTTCTCTTCGTCTTAGGAACCTGTGTCTTAAGACGCGTCGTAGAGCGTCGTGTTGTCCATGAAGACGGGGGTGTCGTCGTAGAAGCCCGTGTTGTGTTGTAAAGACGAGGGTGTCTCTATAGACCAATCATAAAGTGTAACACAGCCGGGTGTTAAGATTTCATCTCTCTCCGTTCGTCGTAGAAAGTCGTGTCGTCTTTGAAGACACATCGTAGAGCGCCATGTCGTCGTTTAAGACGCATCGTACAGCGCCGTGTTTTCTTTAAAGATGGGGGAACTGTAAATCGTAAAATGTAACACAGCTGTATGTTAACATTCCATTTTCCTTTGTTCGTCCTAGAAAGTCGTATCGTCGTTGAAGACGTATCTTAGTGGGCCGTGTTTTCTTTCAAGACGGGCCCAGCAAACAACGAGGTATTGAAGGAAAGCTGTTATAATGTTGTCCCACCGTCTTCGACGCTGGACCAACATTAAAAGAGCATTGCTTAAATGCCCCGTGTTTGCTAGGGGGGGGGGGGGGTCTCTTGATAAATCGCTGAGTGCAACACCGCCGGATGTTAAGATTCCATCTCCCTTTGTTCATCATAGAACGCCGAGTCGTCGTTGAAGACGGGGGATGTGGCGCGCCGGGCTCGGCGATCCCTGTGCTCCGTCGCCTCCATCCACACCTGGCATTTCTCCGTGGAGTTGATCCGCGCCAGCTCCTCTATCGCCGCGTCGTCCTCCTCCGCGGCAGGCTCGTCGTGATTCACGAACTCGATAATCTCCATGGCGTTCGGCAGCTTGCCGCCGCCCAGGGCGTGGCGCGACCCGCTCTCCGACGAGCGTCCCCCCACCGTGATGTCGTCCGACATGCGTCTGGAAGTCTTCTGTTCAAACAAGTCCGCAAAGCTCACGGACTGCGCGCACTTGTCCGCACCGAGTTCCGACGCGGCCGCGTGCGTTTTCACTCCCCCGTCTTTCACTGCGCCGTTTTTCAGCGCCGCTTTATTGCCACGCGCTCGTTCCGGGTTTTGTCCAGCCCTCGTGTCCTTTGACTTTGATGGGCCTTCGTCTTCTGGGGATTGCGAATCTTCCAAGGCCTGCTGCATGGCAATTTGAGCTTCAACGGATAGACCGTCCGAGAAACGCTTGCCGTCTTGCTGCTTTTTTCTTCGCTTCAAAGTCTCTAAGTAGCGTATTTGCTGCAGCTCATGGCCCGATAGACCGAATGCACTCTCTTCTAATTTGGACATTCTATATCCTGTCCAGTGACATCAATGCCAACAAAACTACTGTCCCCTTCTAACACCAAACAAACCTGTAACACAACACAACTGTGTATTAGAAAACAAACTGCATTGTTGTTAATATAAATATACAATTTCAACCCTTACAGTACAGGATAGTCTTTAAAGTTGGAATTTGACGTCTAAAGACGTCAGATTCTGACGTGCAAAGTCGACCCACGCACTGTAAGAATTTAAATATTTGTATTGACCCATAACATAATTATGTATTCTAATGATTTATGATGATTTATGGTGATTTCAAATTGAAAAAAAGACTTGGTCTCCAGGGTTTTTATGTTCAAATCATTGGTATTGGGAATGTGTTTAAACATTAAAATATGCAAATGTTTGATTCTGAACTAATCAAGTATGAGTGATTGTTACTCACTTGAAGTTGTGGGTCGCGGTAGCGGGACACAACTTCAAGTGTGTGACAATTTAAATAATATATACATAGCGTTTTAGGGCTAACACTTAAAGGGCTATAATCTATAGCCTTTTTGGGCAAATGTTCTTCAAACAAGAAAAAATAAATTTGATATGAGCATTAAGTTTGATAGATTGGTATATATTTTGATTTAAATGCTTCAAATTTCAGCGTTTTCTACTCACTGTTGTGGGTCGCGGTCGCGAGACACAATTTCAAGTGAGTGAAAACGTCAATTTTCTTATTTAGAAATTTCAGGGTTACCGAAACAGGCACACATAGTGTTCAAAACGCCCAGCAAACAAGAAGTTTGGACCTAAGTGTTGGGCCAGCATCGTAGACTGTGGACCTACGCAACAAAATTTGTAGTTGTAGATCTCAAATGAAGGACAAAAAATTTAAATTGTATAAAATGATTTCATTTGTAATTTATGAAATTAGTTTTTTTTCTTTAATTAAAGCTTGTAATTGCGACAGCAATGAACAATTTAACAACTACAGCTCTGATCTGTTCAATTTAAATTTTAAGTGATTTGAAGCTGTGTCTCGCTACCTCGATCCACAACATCAATTTGTAAAATTAAAGGTCACAGCGTCATCAGTTTCACGGATTTAAAGACATTTTTGTAGTACTGAAAACTGATTGTTAAAATTAGATTAAATTACAGAAAAAAACAGTATAGTTAGCATGGTTGACATCAGTGCTCTAGGGGTTAAAGCGATGATTCAACAGTTACCAGTATACACATATTATAACTATCAATATCGTAGATAGGTGTTGATGGAATCATCCAATCCAGTGACATTTGCGAAGTACTTTATAATTATCACGAATTGTTTCATTGTACCTTTACTTACTGTAACCTTACATTATATCAAGTATAGCATGGTAGATTAGCTAATCAATAGACAACACAGCTGATCATTTTCGTGATACTATTTTAGTTGTCGCTTCACCAATACGAAGCCTGGGGCTAAAAAAATATCCACACTGCCGTAGAAAAGCAAACAGCAGTAGGCTTAACCCTTTAAGCCCTCACAATACTTTAAAATATTTTACATCCCTGAAAACAGACTTAATTTCCCTACAACCGAGGGTTCTAGAACGAAAATTTCCATGAAACTGGTTTACCAATGCATGGTAAACTTCGTTAATTTTTAAACCTCATCAAATCATCTTCATACACTACAAATCGAGAATTGCGACAGCAATTCGCGATTCGTAGTGGATGAAGATAAAGATTACTATGGTAAACTCAGGCTTGAAGGGGTTATTCAATTTACCAGGAATGTAATCAATTATTACCATGATTACAGTTTGCTCTGCTTCAGTGCTACAGGATATCGTTGTTACCCGATTATTACCCCTTCCAAGCACGCCAAGCACGACTATAGTCGTTTTGATTCACTATATATATAGCCGATCGCATCAGCGATTAAACATTAAGATTTGCAAATGGTTGGTGTCAATTTAAACACTTATGAGTAATTTTCGGCCACTTGAAGTAGTGCGTGGCGGTAGCGGGACACAGCTTCAAGCGGGTGAAAATTTAAATTATTTAAATAAGCGATTTAAATATTAGCGATTCAGGTTTTGATGCTTGTGGGGCTGGGAAAAATAATATTTCATTTAGCTGATGTTGAAAACACAAATATAGCGTTTGCGTCTCAGTGAAAATAATCAATATCTCCACTAATTTCCACCAAGCAGCTCTCTTGGAGAAGAACGGTAACTGGGCGTATTTAATATGTTGTCTGAACGTTCAGGTAGCGCCTTGCTCCGGGTGCGCCGGTGTTATTGGGTCTAAATGACTTTTCATGCATGCGAGCCCAAACAGAAAACCACTCCAGGCAAACGGCAGTAACTGCTTAGGCCTACCTTACAAGTAAGCAGCTACTGCTGTTTATCTTTGCAGGCTGGATGAACAGTTACTGTGATTCAAAGGCAAACAGCAGTAACTTCACAAGTATATAGGCACCCAGCTAACACAAAACATTTGTAAAACATTTGTACAACGTCGTCCCAACTTCTTCGACGTTGGAGCAACATAGTAGTAATGTTATACAAATGTTTTGTTTCACCTGTTTACTGGGCGGTTAACGCTTACACTGCTAAATTAAATCATTTAATTTTTTACCCACTTGAAGCTGTGTCTCGCTACCGGGACCCACAACTTCAAGTGGGTGAAAATTAAATATATTTGTTTAATTTAACACCAAACATTTGCAAATCTTGATGTTGAAGCACTTCTTTCATTCGCAATAACAGTGATTTAATAGGATAATAAACAGATTAAAAACGACTATAGTCGTGATCAGCAGTCAAAGGGTTAAGGCTATTCGGCTTTACTTGGCAGCACTGACGGGTTCAATGAAGCGTGCTGGCCCGCTGTGAAGTCAGAGCTCCGAGCCATCCGTAAATCTTTAATGGGGCCATTTTTCTCTCGTTAACGCCCTCTTAAACCCGGGCTAAACAGTAAATACCACGCCTAACCCTTTTAGCGCGGAGACCGACTTTTGACTTGAGAATCTGACGTCAACAATCGATAACCGCACTAATATAATTAAATATCTATAATCATCGTACACCCGTAAAATATGTATTCAAATGAAGCAGAAGGAGCTAAGTATTAAACACATTTAATACGTTTTACAAGTAAATAACCCTTTAGTTTCTATGGTTTCAAAGTATTTCTGTACGACGAAGGTAAACCCTTTGCACACCCGGGAATATCACCGTATTTTCATTCACTGTGATTCACCGCAATTCTCCTCCGACAGGACATGTATTATCGTACAAGTTACGATATGTCGTCGGCTTTGGATTGATCGAAATGACCATCTCGACCAATGCAATTTATTCTTATGAAAATCTGTGCGTCACTAGAATGTAAAGGGTTAATCGGGACAAAATACATTCACCCAATGTTGGTTCAAAGTTGGCCCACTGTCTACGACGCTAGCGCAATATTGTACCGACATTGGGTGAGTGTCTTGCATCTGCTGGGCCGCTGCCATGCAAAGGCAAAAACCTGTATCCTAAACACGGCCCTGTAGAGCCAAAAGGCAGTAGCTGCTTACTGTACAAGTACGGAGCTACTGCCTTTTGGCTTTGCAGACGATAACACTCGTGAGTCGGCACCGCATGTGTGGGCGATATAAAAGGATTAAAAATTCAACCCCCCATCCGTGATAAATTGACTCAATACTGGGTTAAAGTTGGGTCGACGTCGGAGACGGCGGGCCAACATTAACCCAGCATTGTGTCAATGGATCGTGTTCACTTGGATCTCACAATGTTGGCCTACAGCTGAAGCAAACAGATGTAACTGCTTAC